>JAACNH010000386.1:0-29486 GCA_019447015.1 Hymenochirus boettgeri
ATAAGGTGTTGTTAATGTTCAGTGTGCCCCTCTCCCAGCATGGTAAGGGTGAATGTTCAGTGTTCCCCTCTCTCTCAGCATGGTAAGGGTTAATGTTCAGTGTTCCCTTCTCCCAGCATGGAAGGGTTAATGTTCAGTGTTCCCTCTCTCCCAGCATGGTAAGGGGTAGATGTTCAGTGTGCCCCTCTCCTTAGGAGGTAGGGTAATGTTTAGGTGCCCTATCCCAGCATGGTAAGGGTAATGTTCAGTTGTGCCCTCTCCTAGGATGTAAGGGTTACATGTTCAGTGTCCCCTCCTCCAGCATGGTAAGGGTTAATGTTCGTGTGCCCCTTCCAGGCAGGTAAGGGTAATGGTTCAGGTGGCCCCTCTCCCAGCATGGTAAGGGTTAATGTTCAGTGTGCCCTCTTCATCCGAAGGGGTAAGGGTAATGTTCAGTGTCGCCCTACTCCCAAGGCATGGTAAAGGGTTAATGTTCAGTGTGCCCCTCTCCCAGCTGAGGTAAGTATGCCTTCCAGCAGAGGGTTAATGTTCAGGTGTGCCCTCTCTGCCCAGCATGGTAAGGGTTAATTGTTCAGTGTCCGCCCTCTCCAGCATGTAAGGGTATGTTCAGGTGTCCCCTCTCTCCACCGAATGGTAAGGGTTAATGTTCAGTGTGCCCTCTCTCCCGGCATGGTAAGGGTTAATGTTCAGTTGCCCTCTTCCCAGCATGGTAAGGGTTCAATGTTCAGTGTGCCCCTCTCCTAGGATGGTAAGGGTATGTTCAGTGTGCCCTCTCTCCCAAGCAGGTAAGGGTTAATGTTCAGTGGCCCCTCTCCAGCATGGTAAGGGTTAATGTTCAGTGTTCCCTTCTCATCCCAGACATGGTAGGGTAATGTTCAGTGTCCCCACCCCCCCCCCCTTCCCCTCCCTTCCAAGCATGTTGAGGGTTAATGGTCAGTGTGCCCCTCCCTCTCCCAGCATGGTAAGGGTTAATGGTCAGTGTCTCTCTTCCCTCCCAGCCCAGTAAGGGTTAATGTTCCAGGCTTCTCTTTCCTTGCATTAGTCTGTTGTTATGGGGATAAATCCAAGTCTTTCTTCTCTCTCTGTCTGTGTTGCACCTTGATAAAGGATCCAGAAGATTGTAAACTTGTCACATTCTGCTGAATTAGAAATACATCCCACTCCCTATTCCAAATTATCCTGTTACATGGCTACAAGGAGATTAAAGGAAAAGTTAAACTACAAAAAAGCATCACGTTGAATAGACAAAGAATTGAATTTGAACTTTACATTACACGGTGATTGTTAAATTGTTTCTACAGTCTGTGCCCATAGCAAACAGGAAAGGCAGATGATCCGATTGGTACTACTGGAGCTCAGAGACAGAAGGTTTATAGCCAGAAATTGGTGAAAGTGATTTCAGTATTATTATTATGAATAAATATAGCGTCAACATCTTCCGTAACGCTTTACAATGACATGTATACATTCACATCAGGCCCTGCCCCGAAGAGCTTACAATCTAAGCACATATATTGAACACATACAACCTATCAGTATGTCTTTATGATGTGGGGGAAAACCGGCGTGCCCGGAGGAAACCCAGCAGCACGGGAAATCATACAAACTCCTTGAGATGGTCAAGGGTGGAATCGGAACTCAGGCACCTGCAGCGCAGCAGGGGAGTCAGTGCTAAAAGATACTAGTACTATTAGATACTGTTGGCTACTTTGTGTACATATATACATTGAATACCTTGTTGTGGCAAACAAACGGCACGTCGTGTGGTACATATATATACACTGAATGGCCAGCAGTCGTGTGTACATATATACAATTGAATGGGACGACCATTGTGTACATATAGTACATGAATGGACGCGGTGTTGTGTACCTAGAAACATATAAGGCACGCGGTCAATGTGTACAGATAGACATTGAATGGCACGCGGTCGTTTGGTTAAATATATACAATGAATGGCAGCGGTCGTTGGGAACATAATACTTGAATGGCACGCGTCGTTGTAAATATGACATGAATGGCACGCGGTCGTGTGATATCAAGATGAGGGTTTACATATATACAATGAATGGCACGCGTGGTCGTTGTGTCATGTAGACATGAATGGGCACGCGGTCGTGTGTACATATATTACCATGAATGGACGCGGTGTTGTGTCACATAATAGCCATAGAATGGCAGCGGTCGATTTGTAATATATACACATGAATGGCACGCGGTCGTTGTGTACATATAGACATTGAATGGCCGCGGGTTGTGATACATATATACAATGAATGCACGGCGTGTTACAGTGGCACGCTTAGGTGGAATTATAACATATGGGGGCAACGCTCGGTAACATTATAAATGGCACGCGGATCGTGTGCTAAATAATACAATTGAATTGGCACGCGGTCGTTGTGTCTATAATGATGCACCGCGTGAACATATGACATGTCACGCGTCGTTGTGTAATATAGTACATTGATGGCACCGCGGTCGTTGTGTACATAGACAGAATGGCACGTGGCGTGTGTACATTATACAATTGAATGGGCACGCGGTCGTTGTGAAATATAGACAATGAATGGCACGCGGTCTGTAATTAGAAATGTGGCACGCGGCTTACTATAGACAATTGAATGGCCGCGGTCGTTGTGTCCATATAACTTGATGGCACGCGGTCGTTGTCATATAGAATTTTTTGGCAACATCTGGGTATAGGACATTGACATGGCAGCGGTGCGTGTGATCACATACAATAATTGAGGCACGCGGTCGTTGTGAAATATAACAATTGGAATGGCACGCGGTCGTTGTGTACATATTAGACATTGAATGGCACGCGGTCGTTGTGTACATATATACATTGAATGACACGCGGTCGTTGTGTACATATATACATTGAATGGCACGCGGTTCGTTGTGTACATATATACAATGAATGGCACGCGGTCATGTTTGTACATATATACATTGAATGGCACACGCGGTCGTTGTGTACATATATACATGAATGGCACACAATCGTTGTGTTAGATACAATATGCACGGTCTGGTACATTAGAATGGAAGCACGCCAGGTCGTTGTGACATATAGACAATGAATGCAACGCGAGTTGATTGTGTAAATAGACGAATGAATGGCAGCACGGTCGTTGGTACATTAGACTAAATGAATGGCACGCGGTCGTTTGTGTACATATAGGCATTGAATGGCACGCGGTCGGTGCTTAGCTGACTGCAACGGTTGTACAATAGACATAGCAGAGTTTGTGAATAGACTAATGAGCGTGTGTCAATAGCATGATACTGAGTTTTCTAGACATAATGGCACGCGGTCGTTTGTGTATCAATAAATGAATGGGCACAGGTGATGTAATAGACAAGGGAATGGAAAAGACTGTGGACATATAGACAACGTTGCCAATAGGCTGATGCACGCGGCGTTGTTACATATAACAATGAATGGCACGCCGTGCGTTGGTACACTATAGACATGAATGGCAAAGCGGTTGTGTACATATAGAAATTGAATGGCACGCAGTCGTTGTGTACATATAGACATTGAATGGCACGCGTCGTTGTGTACATATAGACAATGAATGGCACCAGTCGTTGTGTACATATAACAATGAATGGCACGCAGGTCGTTGTGATACAAAACAATTGAATGGCCACAGCATCCCGATCGGTTGTGTACATATAACAATGAATGGACGCGCGTTGTGTAACAATTTATATACAAGGAATGGCACAGGTCGTTGTGTACAATAACAATGAATGGCACGCGGCGTTTGGACATATAACAATGAACTGGCCACGCGTTCGTGTTGTGAATTAGTACAATGAATGGCACGGTCGAATTGTGTAAATATAACAGGAATGGCACGCGTCGTTGTGTACATATAGACAATGAATGGCACGCAGGTAGTGTGTACATATAGACAATGAATGGCACGCGGTCGTTGTGTACATATATACAATGAATGGCAAGCGGTCGTTGTGTACATATATACAATGAATGGCACGCGGTCGTTGCTAAATGATGGCAAGCCGTGTGAATATAAAATGATGGCACGCGGTGGCCTGCAATATCCATGGAAAAATGTAGATAGAGGAGGAAAGGAAGGATCTAATTGGGTGTCAGGGTCGTTCTATATATACAGTATATATTCCCATTTATCGCGGGAGTCCTAGAGAGACAGAGGATGAGCTGTGCTAAACCAACCTCCACTTTTTTATACCAAAATGAGGCTAAAATCTAATTGACCTCAGATCCCATAAAATAAAATTCTGTCTATTCGGCGCTGCCCAGTTGGGCCACCGGGTGTCACTGCAGAGCTCCGAGTTCTCTGTTTACAGGACAATATAAGAAACATGAAAGTGTCAGACTGCGCTCAGTGGTGCAATAAGGAAAGATGGATCCATGAATCTGATATTTCTCATATATTTCTACTTATTTATTTATGTAGAATTGTTGTGGCACCATCTGTAGAATGGACGGAGAGGCTTTAATTGATAGTTCGCCATGTTTCTCTCTGCATGCAGTTATTAATAGAGTTATGGGAATGGTAATCCCCCAATCTGCTATTCCCTTCCCCCGTTCCTTCTTTTAGTTGGTAGGAAAGGGAACTGCGGTGACTCAGGAAAGTGTAATCTCAATGGACTAGTGGCTACTACCCATTAAGAGAGCAAAACCCCATAGGATTATACGTCACAATAGAGAAAGGACTAAGAATCAATCAACAAGGGTAGTAGAAATTGCCCCGTCGGGGGGTCTGGTCACGCGAAGATTAATGGGGCACTAAGGAGACCATAGATCAGGGATGTACAACAGAAACCCTCCAGGTGTTGTAATGCTCCCAGATTCCTTCTACAATCAAAGCAGGGGAATGGGGGAGTTGTAGTGTACCAGGGTTCACCATGGCCATTGATGGTTTTCTATTGCGGTGTAGTGGTTGGGGTGGCTGATTGATGGGTGATTGATAGATAATTAGATCGATTAGGTTGTACTCAATCTCCATATCTTTCCTCCCAACGGATAACAGTTCCTTAGTTTTGTTCTTCAAGCAAATGAGAAGAAATGGAACGCAGATACCAGGAGGATTTTCCTTACATTCCCCGGTGGCAGAGAGAGGAATTCATTCGCTGTGAGGATCGACCAATCGTATGCACTCATACCTCGCCGAACCTCATTGGAACCCAACACTTGTCCTCGTGGGGGGGATGAAAAAATGTCAGTTAAATTTGAACCAGAGAAATTGGTGATGTTACCAGAGAATGGGCGAGTTTATCACCCGGCACCGGAGAGATGTGGAGGTGTCGGGACTGCGTAAATCCTCCTTTGCTTTTGAACGAGCCCATTTTTGAAGATACCAACTAGCTCAGATATGGGACCCCCCACTTCTTCCATTGGAATTGGACCCGTTCACCCTCACTAATGGCTAATGCGACTTATTCTAGACAGATCTCTTTGTTAGCTGAGAGACGATTGGTCTAAAGAGCAGGCCTGACTGTTAATACTGCATGTATAATAAAAAAAAAACAATTACACCCTTTGTTTTTTATGTACCGATATAGTGTTACGGTATATTGTAGTGCTATACAATTGTATAGCTAACACCAATAATACGACAAATGTTACATAGATGTTATATTGGGATTTATTGTTACAATAATGCTATCCTATATTAGAATACATTTGTCTCATACATATGAGTAGCAGTTATATATACGATATGAAGCTACCCAATACACACGCTCGTTTACAAATACAGGTATACGTCGTGTTATAAGTGGTTATTAGCGTATTGTATAATTAACTACTGTAATACCATTGTGTTATATTGGTAGCATTGTATAATAAATACCGTATGTACCGTCGTGTTATATTGGTAGCTTATTGTATAATAAATACCGTATATACCATCGTGTTATATTGGTAGCTTATTGTATAATAAATACTGTATATACCATCGTGTTATATGGTACATCTTATTTTAGCTTATGTATAATAAAATACCATGTTATTATACAATAGAAGCTAAGCCAGTATATAACAGCTGTGTATTGGTTTGATTATGGTTTAGCTGTATTGACTATAACAAAGTATTTCTGTTATATTTATTAGATACTAAGGCTTACCAATATAACACGCATCGTATATAGGGTATTATATACAATAATATGGCTTATATTGAGCCGAAGGTTATATAGACTAGGTTAGTATGTATAATAAAATAAAGGTTATAACGTTTATTTATGTTTTACAATAAGAATACACACCGTATGGATAACTATCGAGTATAACATATTTGTAAGCTACGCATAGATTAACAGACGCATGGTTTATGTGTGTAATACATAGGATACCGTGATATTTTTATACAATATATACCGATCTACCAGTATAACAATAGATGTGTGACATACGGTTTTGGTTTTATTATAAATATTAACAGATGTGGTATATCCAGGGAGTTATATATATATTACAATAAGCAAAACAACACGCGAGATACGCAATAATCTATATAATACACGGATGGTTACTATACGGTTTTGATCTTTGTGTATTAGACGGTTTATTCGGTATTTATTATACATGAATATTTGTACCCCTCCAGTTCCTGTACCTACCTGTGTAAACATATCCCTCAATTTGTTTCCCCCTCTGTTATCTCCCATTCTTTTCTTCCCCCACCCTCATCATATTGGTAGCTCTACCACCACGCTCTGACACCCGCACCCATCAGACTGGCTTACCCTTTTTACCTTCGTGTTATATTGGTTGATTATTTTAGTGTTCCTCAAGCCTTTTACGTGTAGATACGTGTCACTCCATTGGTAGCGCTATTGTATAATAATACCTATTCCGTACTTACATCGTGTTTATATTGGTTAGTCTCTACTTGTATATAACCATACCCGTTGTACGATTGTGTTATATTGGAGCTTATGTATAATAAATACAGTGGTACCATCGTGTTATATTGGTAGCTTATTGTATAATAAATACCGTATGTACCATCGTGTTATATGGGTAGCTTATTGTATAATAAATACCGTATGTACCATCGTGTTATATTGGTAGCTTATTGTATAATAAATACCGTATGTACCATTGTGTTATATTGGTAGCTATGTATAATAAATACCGTATATACCATGTGTTTATATTGTAGCTTATTGGTAAATAAATACGTATATAACAGTTCGTGTTATATGGAAGATTATGTATAAATAAATACCGTAGGTACCATGTTGTTATTGGTAGCTTTATTTTATTAATAAATACCGATTACCATCGTGTTATATTGGTTAGCTTATATTAGTATATCGTCTGTTATATTGGTAGCTAAATTGTATAATAATCCCGAATACCATCGTGTTATATTGGTTAGGAGCGATGGGATAAATAATAAAATACCGTTATATAACATCGTGTTATTATTTGGTAGCTTATTATATAATAAAATACGTATGTACCATATGTTATATTGGTAGCTTATTGTGGGTTAAGAAAATACCGTATGTAACCATGTTTTATATTGGTAGCTTAAGTGTATAATAAATACCGATGACCTCGCGTTGTTAATTGGTAGCTTATTGTATAATAAATACCGTATGTACTATTGTGTTATATTGGTAGCTTATTGTATAAGAAATACCGTATGTACCATTGTGTTATATTGGTAGCTTATTGTATAATAAATACCGTATGTACCATCGTTGTTATATTGGTAGCTTATTGTATAATAAATACCGTATATACCATCGTGTTATATTGGTAGCTTATTGTATAATAAATACCGTATGTTAACCAGTTTATATTGGAGCTATTGTATATAATAAAATTACAGTATTGTACCACGTGTTATATTGGTAACTTATTGTAATATATATTTAAGAGGGAGGAGGGGGAGAGGAAGAGGAAGGGGGGGGAGGGAGGGGACGAAGGTGGAGACGGGAGAGTAGAAAGTACAGAGAGAAACTAGAGAGAGAAAGGAGAGGAGAAGAGATTAAAAGAAAGAAGGAGCAAGAGAAACCATATAGAGAGAGAAGCAGAAGGAGTAGAGAGAGAGGGAGGAGAGAAAAACGAAAACAGAAGAACAGATAAAGAGGAGAGAAGAGGGTAAGAGAGTAGGAGGAGGGGGGGAAGGAGAAAATGGAGAAAGGGGAGCGGCGGAGCGGGGAGGGGGGGGGGGATAGGAAGAGGGGGGAGGGGAAGAGTAGGGGGGGAGGGGAGGGGAGAGGAGAAGTGGGAGAAGAAATAAGAGAATAAGAGAGGATGAGAGAGAAAAAGAAGTAGAGAAGGAATGAGGAAGGATAAAGGAGAGAGGAGAAGAGAAAGACAGAGAGAGGAGTGGAAGGAAAAGTAAAAAGAAGAGATAAAGATAAAAGAGATAGAGAAGAAAAGAGCGAGTAGAGAGGAGAGGAGAGAAGAGCTAGAGAAAAGAAGAAAATAGAGAGGAGAGAGAGATAGAAGGGTTAAAATGACGTAGTAAAAGGGTCAGAGGTAGAGAGAAGAAAGATAAATATTATATATAATAAATTATATAATTATATATAATTACATAATATAGAATATAATATATTTAAAACAAAATACAATACTTCAAATAAATACCGTATGTACCATCGTGTTATATTGGTAGGTTATTGTATAATAAATACCGTATGTACCATCGTGTTATATTGGTAGGTTATTGTATAATAAATACCGTATGTACCATCGTGTTATTGGTAGCTTATGGATAATAAATACCGTATGTACCATCGTGTTATATTGGTAGCTTATTGATTAATACATTACGTAATGTACCATCGTGGTTATATTGGTATCTACTGATAATTAAAATACCGTATGTACCATCGTGTTATATTGGTAGGTTATTGTATAATAAATACCGTATGTACCATCGTGTTTTATTGGTAGGTTATTAGGTATTGTATACTAAATACCTATGTACAATGTGTTATATTGGTAGGTTTATGGTTATAAATTACGTATTGTACCATCGTGTTATATTGGTAGCCTATTGTATAATAAATACCGTATAAACCATCGTGTTATATAGGTAGCTTATTGTATAATAAATACCGTATATACCATCGTGTTATATGTATAATAAATACCGTATGTCCATCTTGTTATATTGGTAGCTTTGATATAATAAATACCGTATATACCATCGTGTTATATTGGTATTAGCTTATTGTATATCGTGTTATATTGGTAGCTACTTGTATAATAAATACCGTATATACCATCGTGTTATATTGGTAAGCTTATTGTATAATAAATACCGTATGTACCATCGTGTTATATTGGATGCTTATTGTATAAAAAATACCGTATTTTGGCCTCGTGTTATATGGTAGCTTATTGGATAATAATACCGTATGTACCATTGTGTATATTGGTTAGCTTAGTGTATAATGAATACCGTAATACAATCGGGGTATTTGTCGCTTATGTTAAGTAAATACTGTATTGTACCATCGTGTTTATATGGTAGCTTATTGTATAGATAAATACCGTATGTACCTCGTGTTATATTGGTAGCTTTATGGCTAATAAATACCGTAGTACCATAGTTTATAGTGGGTGCTTATTGTTATAAAAAACCGTATGTACCATCGCGGTTAGATTGGAGCTTATTGTATATTCATGTTGTTGATATTGGTAGCTTATTGTATAATAAATACTGTATATACCATCGTGTATATTGGTAGCTTATTGTAATTAAAATACTGTATTAACCATTGTTGTTCTATTGGTTAGGCTTATTTATAAATAAATAAACCGTATGTCCATCGGGTTTATATTGGTAGCTTATTATAATAAAACGTAATTTACCATCCGAGTTATATTGGTAGCTTATTGTATAATAAATTACCGTAGTACCCCATCGTGCCTTATATTGGTAGGCTTATTGTATATAAATTACCGTATGTCACCATCGTTGTTATATGGGTAGCGTATTGTATAATAAAAACCGTATGTACCATTGTGGTTTATATGGTAGGCTTAGGTAGAATAAATACCGTAGGTTACCAGTGTTATATTGGTGCTATTGTATGTAATAAATTACCGTATGTACCAATCGTGTTATATGGTTAAGCTATTGTTATAATACATACAGTATGTACCATAGTGTTATATGGTTTAGCTTAGTGTATATAAATGACCGTATGGTACCATCGGTTATATTGGTAGCTTATTGTATAATAAATAACCGTTTATGTACCATAGTGAAGATTAGGTTAGCGTATTGATAAGACATACCGTATGTACCATCGTGTTATATTGGTAGCTTATTGTATATAAATACCGTGGTATGTACCATCGTGTTATATTGTAGCTTTATTGAAAATAAATATGTATAAAGAGGGTATGGGATTAAGGAGGGAATGAATTCTCCCTCTTTACAAAGCATTGGTAAGCCTCATTTGGAATATGCAGTGCAATTTGAAATCCTGTGTACAAAAAAGGACATCTTTGAAATGGAAAGGGTTCAGACAAGGGCAACTAAATTAAAGAAGGGTGATGGGGGAGCTTGAATATGAAGAGAGCCTGGAAAAGTTACAATATGTACGCTGGGAAGAAAGGCGCTGCGTGGGAGAGATGATATTACTGTTGTATTAAAATAACATTAAGGGCCATACAATAATAAACTATTCTGGGGCATGTTTCATCCAAAGAACATGTCAGGAGGACACAAGGACATCCCTTAAGACTTGAAGAAAAAAAGGTTTAGGTTCAAGTTGGGAAAGGGTTGTCACTGTGAGACCGGTTAAAGTCTATGGAACTGTCTTCCAGGGGAAGTGTTATTGCAGGTTCATGGTCAGTTTAATAAAAAAGCTGGATGGTTTTACAAACAAGGAATGTTACAAGTTCTGGTATTGATACATAACGTAGAGTTGGGAAGGAAAGGTTATTTTTGTCACTGTGGAGAATGGTAATGTAAAGATATGGAACTGTCTTCCAGTGGACGGTTGTAATGGGCAGGTTCATTGGTCAGTTTTTAATTTTAAAAAGCGGGATGAGTTTCTACAAACAAGGAAGGTTACCAGTTAATGGTATTTGATACATAAGTAGAGTTGGGAAAGGGTTTTGTCACTGTAGAACGGGTAAGCTATGGAAACTGTTCTTCCAGTGGACGTTGTTATGGCTAGGATGGTCAGGTTTAATAAAAAAGCTGATGAGTTCTACAACAAGAAGGTTACAAGTTACTGTTTATTGAGACATAAAGTAGAGTTGGGAAAGGGTTTGTACTGTGTTGGAGAACGGTTAATTTAAAGCTATGGAACTGTCTCTCTTCCAGTGGAAGTTGTTTATGGAAGGTTCATTGGGTCAGAATAACAAGCTGGATGAGTTTCTACAAACAAGGAATGTTACAAGTACTGGTATTGCTTTACTTAAAAGTAGAGTTGGGAAAGGGTTTGTCACGTGAGGAACGGTAAAGCTAGGAAAACTGTCTTCCAGGTGGACGTTGTTATGGCAGGTTCATTGGTCAGTTTAAATAAAAAGATGGTGAGTTTCACAAACGAAGGACATGTTACAAGGTTATGTTATTGATAAAGTAAAGTAGAGTTGGGAAAGGGTTGTCAATGTGGAACGGTTGAAAGCTATGAACTGTTCAGTGGACGGTTTATGCAGGTTATTGGTCAGTTTAATAAAAAAGCGGATGAGTTTCACAAACAAGAATGTACAAGTGACTGGGGAATTGATACATAAAGTAGAGTTGGGGAAGGGTTGGTCACTGTGAGTACGGTTAAAGCTAGGGACTGTCTTCCAGTGGACGGTGTTTATGGCAGGTCATTGGTCAGTTTAATAAAAAGCTGGATGAGTTTTAGAAACAAGGAATGTTAAAGTTAATGGTAGGATACATAACGTAGAGTTGGGAAAGGTTTGTCATGTGAGAACGGTTTTGATGATGAAGCTATGGAACTGTCTTCCCGTGAACGTGTATGGCAGGTTATTGGTCAGTTTAATAAAAGCTGGATGAGTTTTTACAAACAAGGAAGTTACCAAAGTTACTGGGATTGATACATAAAGTAGAGTTGGGAAAAGGGTTGTCACTGTTGAGAACGGTTATATTTAAGTGGTAAAGCATGGAACTGTCTTCCAAGTGGACGGTTTATGGCAGGTTCATTGGTCAGTTTTAATAAAAGCTGGATGAGTTTCTGCCAAACAAGGGAATGTTACAAGTACTGGTATGATACATAAAGTCGAGTTGGAAAGGGTGTGTCACTGTGGAGAAGGGAAAGCATAGGAAAACTGTCTTCCAGTGGACGTTGTTATGGCCCAAAAGGTTTCATTGGGCAGGTTTAATAAAAAGATGGATGAGTGCTACAAACAAGGGAATGTACAAGTTCCTGGATTGATACATAAAGATAGAGTTGGAAAGGTTTGTCACCTGTGAGAACGGTAAAGCTATGGAACTGTCTTTCCAGGTGGACGTTGTGTTATGGCAGGTTCATTGTCGGTTTAATAACAAAAGCTGGATGAGTTTCTACAAACAAGGAATGTTACAAGTTACTGGGATGGATTGATAATAAAGTTAGAGTTGGAAAAAAGGGTTTTTGTCACTGTGAGAAGGTAAATAAATAATTAAAGCCATGGAAACTGTCTTCCAGTGGACGTTGTTATGGCAGGTCATTGCCGACAGTTTAATAAAAAAGCTGGTGCGTGTCTAACAAAACCAGGGAATGTTAAAAGTATGAGTATTTGATACAAAAGTAGAGTTGCCAGGGAAATTTCCCATGGCCACTTTGGAATCAGGAAGGGAATTTTGCCCCCTTCATTTACAATTGGTGTTTTTTTGCTAGATGGGTTGGACTGGATGGACGTATGTCTTTATTCAACCTCAAATACTATAATATACTATCTGTACACACCCCTCCAGTAGACAAGACTGTATCTGTATATATCCCTCCTGTAGACAAGACTGTATCTGTAAATACCCCTCCTGTAGACAAGACTGTATCTGTACATATCCTCCTGTAGACAAGACTGTATCTGTACTCACCCATCGTAAGGACAGGACGTATATGTATAGTATCCCTCTGTAGACTGTATTTGTACATATCATAACTGTAGACTGTATCTGTATATATCCCTACTGTAGACTGTATCGGTATATACCCAACGGTAGACTGTATCTGTACATATCCCAACTGTAGACTGTATCTGTATATATCAGTACTGTAAACTGTATCTGTATATATCCCTACTGGTAGACTGTATCTGTATATATTTGCCCCCTCCCGTGGGACTGTTATCTGTATGTATCCGTCCTGTAGACAAAGACTGTATCTGTATATTCCACCTGTAGACAAGACTGTATCTGTACATATCCATCCTGTAGACTGTACGGTACATATCCCTACTGTAAACTGTATCTGTACATATCCCTTTACTTAAGTTTGCATGTATCTGTACAGTATCCCTACTGAGACTGATGTATCTGTACATATCTCAAACTGTAGACGGTATCATGTAATATCAGACTGTAAACTGTATATGTATATATCCCTACTGTAGGACTGCATCGTATAATCCCTCCCGTGGACTGTATCGTATGTATCTCCGTAGAACAAGACTGTTCTGTGTATATCCATCCTGTAGACAAGACTGGATCTGTTAATATCCCTCTGTAGACTGATCTGTTAACATATCCCTACTGGTAAAGGTATCGTACATATCCCTACTGTAAAAACTGATCGTACATATCCCTCTGTCGACTGTATCGGAATATCCCTACTGTAGACTGTATCTGTAACATATCCCTACTGTAGGGACTGTATCTGTACATATCCCTCCTGTAGACTTGTATCTGTACATATCCCTTACTGTTAGACTGTCTCTGTACCATATCCCTACTGTAGACTGTATTGTACATATCCCTACTGTAGACTGTATCTGTACATATCCCTACTGTGACGGTATCTGTACATATCCCTACTAGTAGGACTGTATCTGGACATATCACCCCTGTAGACTGTATGATGACATATCCATCCTGTAGACTGTATCTGTACATTCACTCCTGTAGACTTTATCTGTACATATCCCTACTGTAGACTGTATCTGTAACATATCCCTCCTGTAGACTGTATCTGTACATATCCCTACTGTAGACTGTATTCTGTACATATCCCTACTGTAGACTTTATCTGTACATATCCCTACTGTAGACTTTATCTGTCATAATCCCTCCTGTAGACTGTATCTGTACATATCCCTAACTGAGACTGTATCTGTACAATCCCTCCTGGTAGGACTGTTAGACTGTATCGGTACCTATCCCTACGTTGACGACTGTATCTGTACATATCCCTACTGTAGTACTTTATCTGTACATATCCACTACAGGGAGACTTTATCTGACCATATCTCCTGTAGACTGTATCGGTACATAGCCCTAGTAGACTGTATCTGTACATATCCCTACTGTAGGACTTATCTGTGACATATCCTTCTACTGTAGACTGTATCGTACCTATCCCTACGGTAGACTGTATCTGTACATACCTTACTTAGATTTCTCTGTACCTAGCCCTACTGTGACTTTATCTGTACTATCCCTATGTAGGGACTGGATCTGTACATATCCCTACTGTAGACTGTATCTGTACATATCCCTCCTGTAGACTTTATCTGTACATATCCTCTACTGTAGACTTTATCTGTACATATCCCTACTGTAGACTGTATCTGTACATATCCCTACTGTAGACTTTATCTGTACATTATCCCTAATGTAGTGATCTGACAGATCCCTACTGTAGACTTTATCTGTACATATCCCTCTGTAGACTTTATTCTGTACCTATCCTCCCTGTAGGACTGTATCTGTACAGTATCCCTATGTAGACATTATCTGTACATCTCCCTACTGATAGACGTTATCTTACATATCCTCCTGTAGACTATCTGTACATATCCCTACGGTAGGACTGTTGTATCTGACATATCCCTCTGAGACTTTATCTGTAATATCCTCCTGTAGACTGATCGGACATATCCCTCCTGTAGACTGTTATCTGTCCATATCCTCTGTAGACGTATATGGACATATCCCTACTGTAGACTTTATCTGTACATATCCCTCCTGTAGACTTTGTCTGTACATATCCCTACTGTAGACTTTATCTCTGTTAACATATTCCCTACTTGTAGACTGTTATCTGTAAACATAATTCCTCCTGTAAGACTTGTTATTGCTACATATCCTACGGTTAGACTGTATCTGTACATATTTCCCTACTGTAGACTTTATAGTTACATTCCTACTGTAGACTGTATCTGTACATATCCCTACTGTACGACTTTATCTGTACATATCCCTACTGTAGACTTTATCTGTACCAATCCCTACGTAGACTTATCTTACATATCCCTACTGGTTAGACTGTCTGACATATCCCTCCGTAGGACTTTATCGTACAATCATAATGTAAAAACTGTATCTGGTAAATATCCCTATGGTAGGAAAACTTTGTATCTGTACATATCCCTACTGTAGACTGTACTGTACCTTTCCTGTACGTTGTAGAATGTATCTGTACATATCCACTACTGTAGACTGGTCTGTGACAATATCCATCCTGTAGAATTTGTCTGTACATCCCGATGTAGACGTTTATCTGTACATATCCCTACTGTAGACTGTATCTGTCACATATCCCTACTGTAGACTTTATATGTACATATCCCTACTGTAGACTTTATCTGTACATATCCCTACTGTAGACTGTTCTGGTACAATCCCTACTGTTAGACTGTATCTGTACATATCCCACTGTAGACTTTATCTGTACATATCCCTTACTGTAGACTGATATGACATATTCCCTACTGTAGACTGATCTGTACATATCCATACTGTAGGACCTTTATCTGTACATATCCCTACTGTAGACTGATCTGTACATATCCCTCCTGCGGACATGTAGGTGAACATTAGCCCTCCGTAGACTGTATCTGTACATATACCTACTGTAGACGTATTCGTTACATATCCTACTGTAGACGGTATTGTACAGATCCCTCTGTAGACGTATCTGTACATATCCCTATGTAGACTTATTGTACATTCCCTACTGTAGACTGTATCTGTACTATCCCACTGTAGACTTTATATGTACAGATCCCTACTGTAGACTTTAATCGGTACATATCCCTAATGTAGACTTATTCTGTACATATCCCACTGTAGACTGTATCTGGACATATCCCTACTGTAGACTTTATCTGTACATATGCCCTACTGTAGACTTATCGTCATTATCCTCCTGTAGACTTATCTGTAAAATACCACTGTTAGAACTGGATATGTACATTATCCCTACTGTAGACTGATTGAACATATTCCCTACTGAGACTGTATCTGTACTATCCTACTGTAGGACTTATATGTACATATCCACTCCTGTAGCTTTATCTGTAACAATTTCCCCTACTGTAGACTGGTATCTGTAAATATTCCCTACTGTAGACTTTATCTGTCATATCCCTATTAGACTGTATCTGAAATATCCCTCCTGTAGACTGTATTCTTATACATATCCCTCCTGTCAGACTGTATCTGTACATATCCCTACTGTCGACTGTATCTCGCTACATATCCCTTACTGTAGACTTTATCGTTTACATATCCCTACTGTAGACTGTATCGTACATATCACTCTACTGTAGACTATCTGGTACATATCCCTTGGTTTTTTACGTAGACTTTATATGTACATATCCTACGTAGACTGTATCTGTACAGATCCATAATGTAGACTTTATCTGTACATATCCCACTGTTAGACCTGTATTGTACATATCCTACTTGTAGACTGTATCTGTACAATCCCTCCTGGAGACTGTATCTGTAACATATCCCTACTGTAGAACTGTATCTTTACATTCCTACTGTAGGCTTTATCTGTCATATCCCTACTGTAGATGTATCTCGTACATATCCCTCCTGTAGACTGTATCTGTACATATCCCTCCTGTAGACTGTATTCTGTACATATCCCTCTTGTAGACTGTATCTGTAAACCCTACGAGACTTTATCTGTCATATCCCTACTGTAGACCTTAATCTGTACAATCCTACTGTAGACTGTATCTGTACATATCCCTCCTGTAGACTGTATCTGTACATATCCCTCCTGTAGACTGTATCTTACATCTCCTACTGTAGCTGTATAGGTACATATCCCTCTCTGTAGACCTGTATCTGTACATATCCTACTTAGACTTTATCGGTAAGATCCCTTACTGTTATAGACTAGCTTACATCTCCCTACTGTAGACTGTATCTGTACATTATCCCATGTAGGACTGGATTGTACAATTCCCTTTTTTTGTTCTGTAGATGTATATGTACATAAAAAATCCCTACTGTGAGACTTTATCTGTACATATCCCTACGGTAGAACTTATCTGACATTATACCTACTGTAGGACTGATCTGTACATGATCCCTCCTGTAGACTGTATCTGTACATATCCCTCCTGTAGACTTTATCTGTACATATCCCTCCTGTAGACTGTATCTGTACATATCCCTACTGTAGACTGTATCTGTACATATCCCTCCGTAGACTTATCTGTACAATCCCTACTGTAGACTGTATCTGTACATATCCATACTGTAGACTTTTATCTGTACATATCCTACTGTAGACTTTATCTGTACATATTCCCTCCTGTAGGAACTGATGCTGTAAAATCCCTACTGTAGGGAATTGTATTGTAATACCCTACTGTAGACTTTATCTGTACATATCCCTACTGTAGACTGTATCTGTACATATCCCTACTGTAGACTTTATCTGTACATATCCCTACTGTAGACTTTATCTGTACATATCCTACTGTAGACTTTATCTGTACATATCCCACTGTAGACTTTATCTGTTACATAGCCCTACTGTAGACGCTGATCTGACATATCACTATTCCTGTAGACTTATCTGTACATATCCATACTGTAGACTTTCTCTGTACAATCCCTACTGTAGGACTTATCTGTACATATCCCTACTGTAGACTTGATATGTAAATCCCTACTGTAGACTTATCTTGTACATATCCCTACTGCGACTTTATCTGTACATATCCCTCTGAGAATTATCTGTCCATATCCCTCCTGTGAGGACTGTAAGCTGTACATATCCATACTGTAGACATTATTGTACCTATCCTACTGTAGACTTTATCTGTACATCCCTCCTGTAGACTTTAGCTGTACATATCCCTACTGTAGACTGTATCTGTACTATCCCTCCTGTAGAACTTATTCTGCTACAATATCCCTCTGTAGGACTGTATTGTACATATCCTCCTGGTAGACTTGTATCTGTACATATCCCTCCTGTAGACTGTATCTGTTAATATCCCTACTGGCGACTTTATCTGTACAGATCCTCCTTGTAGACTTGATCTGTACATATCCCTACTGTAGACTTTATCTGTACCAGTATATCCCTACTGCGACTGTATCGGTACATATCCCTCCGTAGACTGAATGTACATATCCCAGAGGTAGACTGTATTGTACAATCCCACTTTCAGAACTTTATCGGTACATATCCCTACTGTAGACTGTATCTGTACATTATCCATCTGTAGGACTTTATCGTACATATCCCTCTGTAGGACTTTATATGGACATATCCCTAATGTAGGACTGTATCGTACATCTCCCTACTGTAGACTGTATCTGTACATATCCTCCTGTAGACTTCTGTACATATCCATACTAAAACTGTTATCTGTTATATCACTACTGTAGACTGTATCTGTAACAATGTTTTATCCCTACTGGAGACTGGTATTCTGTTACATATTCCCTACTGTGACTGTATCTGTACATATCCCCTACTGTAGACTGGGTCTGTTACATTAATCCTCCTGTCGACTTCTGTGTACATATCCACGTAGGAAGTATCTTTACATATCCCTACTGTAGACGTTATCTGTACATATCCCTCTGTAGACGTTTATCTGGCATATCCCTACTTAGACTGATCTGTACATATCCTACTGTAGAATGTATCTGTCATATCCATACTGTAGGCGGTATCTTGTACCTCCCTACGTAGACTTTATCTGTACAATCCCTACTTAGACTGTATCTGTAAATTATCCCTACTGTAGACTGATCTGTTACATATCCATATGTAGCTATCTGACATACCCACTGTTAGGACGGTATCTGTAATATCCCTCCGTAGGACTGTATCGTACAATCCTCCTGTAGACTGTATCTGTACATATCCATACTGTAGACTGTATCTGTTACATATCCTACTGTAGACTGTACTTGTTACATATCCCTCCTGAGACTGTATCTGTTACAATCCCTACTGAGACTTTATCTCGTACATATCCCTACTGCTAGACTGTATCTGTTAAAATTATCCCTAATGTAGGGACTTATCTGTTACATATCCTTACGTCGACTTTATCTGTACATATCCCTACTGAGACTGTATCTGTACATATCCCTACTGTAGACTTTATCTGTACATATCCCTCCTGTAAGACTTTATCTGTACATATCCCTACTGTAGACTGTATCTGTACATATCCCTACTGTAGACCTGTATAGGAATATCCCTCCGGTAGACTTTATCTGTCCAATATCCCTACTGTAGACTGTATCGTGTAACATATCCCTCCTGTAGACTTTATGTACATATCCTACTGTAGAATGTATTCTGTGACATTCCCTAATGTAGACTATATGTACATATCCCACGTAGGAACTGTATCTGTTACAGACCCTCCTGTAGATGTTATCTGTACATATCCATCCTTAGACGTTGTATCTGTACATATACCTACTGTAGGACGTATAGTACATATCCCTACTGTAGACTATCGGTACAGATCCCTACGGTGACTGTATCTGTACATATCCCTAATGTAGACTTATCTGTACATATCCCTACTGTAGAGTTATCTGTACATTCCTACTGTTAGACTGTATCTGACATATCCCTACTGTAGACGTTATCTGTTGCAATATCCCTACTGTAGACGTGATTGTACATTATCCCTAATGTAGATGTATCTGTACATATCCCTCTGTAGAATGTATCTTAATATCCCTACTGTAGACTTTTCGTACTCTCCATACTGGAGACTTTATCTGTACAGATCCCTACTGTAGAATTTATCTTGTACACTATTCCCTCCTTGTAGACTGTATCTGTACATATCCATCTGGGAGGACGTATTCTGTACATATCCCTCCTGTAGACTGTATCTGTACATATCCCTACTGTAGACTTTATCTGTACATATCCCTACTGTAGACTTTATCTGTACATATCCCTCCTGTAGACTGTATCTGTACATATCCCTCCTGTAGACTGTATCTGTACAGATCCTACTGTAGACTGTATCTGTACATATCCCTCGTAGACTGTATCTGTACATATCCCTACTGTAGACCGTTATCTGTACATATTCCCTACTGTAGACGTTATCTGTACATATCCCTACTGTAGACTGTATCTGTGACAGTCCCTACTGTTAGACTGTATCTGTACAATCCCTCCTGTAGAGTGTATCTGTACATATCCCCTACTGTAGATTTATCTGTACATATCCCTACTGTTAGACTTTTCGACTTTAGCTGTACAGATCCCCTCTATGTTTAGGGACTGTATCTGTACATATCCCTCCTGTAGACGTATTGTACATACCCCTCCTGTAGAAGTATCTGTACATATCCCTACTGTAGACTGTATCTGTACATATCCCTACTGTAGACTGTATCTGTACATATCCCTCCTGTAGACTGTATCTGTAAATTATCCCTCCTGTAGACTGTATCTGTACATATCCCTACTGTAGATTTTATCTGTAATTATCCCTACGGAGCTTTATGACATATCCCTACTTAGGGGACTGTACCGTACATATCCCTACTGAGACTTATCTGTACATATCCCACTGTAGACTTTTCGTACATTATCCCTCCGTAGAAAGACTTTATTCTGTAACAATCCCCTACTGTAGACGGTCTGGACATTATCCTACTGTAAGATGTATCTACATATCCCTCCTGTAGACTTGATCTGTACATATCCCCTACTGTAGACTGATCTGTCATATCCTCCTGTGACTTTATCTGACATATCCCTACTGTAGCGGTTATCTGGACATATCCCTACTGTAGACTTATCTGTACATCTCCCTACTGTGGACTATCTGACATATCCCTCCTGTAGACTGATTGTACATATCCTCAGGTAGGGACTGTTCTGTACATATCCCTACTGTAGACGTATATGTTACATATCATACTGTAGACTGTATTGGACATATCCCACTGTAGTAGACGGAATCTGTACATATCCCTACTGTAGACTTATCCTGTACAATCCCTACCTGTAGACTTATCTGTACATATCCCTACTGTAGACTGTATCGTTACATATCCCTACTGTAGAATTTATCGGTAAATATCCCTACTGTTAGACTGTATCTCGTACATTATCCCTCTGTAGACTGTATCTGTACATATCCTCTCCTGTAGACTGTATCTGACATACCCTACTGTAGACTTTTATTGTACATATCCCAGTACTGTAGACGTTATCTGTACATATTGCCTAATGTAGACTTGTATCTGTACATTATCCCCTGAGACTTATCTGTACATATCCCTCCTGTAGACTGTATCTGTACATATCCTCCTAGACTGTATCTGTAATAATCCCTACTGAGAACTTTAATTGTACATATCCCTACTGTAGACTTATCTGACATTGCCCTTACTGGAGACGTATATGTACCTATGCCCTCCGTAGACGTATCGTACAGGTATCCTACTGTAGACTGATCTTTACAATCCCTCCTGTAGACTTGTATCTGTACATATCACTTACTGTAGATTTATCTGCATATCCCTACTGTAAGACGTATCGGAAATCCCTACTGTAGACGTATCTGTACATATCCCTACTGCGCTGATCTGTACATATCCCTCATGGAACTGTATCTGGGAACAGAATCCCTACGTAGACTTATATGTTACATATCCCGACGGTAGACTTTAGCTGTACATATCCCTACTGTAGAACTGTATCTGTCCTATCCCCCTGTAGAACGGATCTGTGACATATCCCTCCTGTAGACTGTATCTGTACATATCCCTACTGTAGACTGTATCTGTACATATCCCTACTGTAGACTGTATCTGTACATATCCCTCCTGTAGGACATGTATATGTACATTATCCTCCTGTAGACTGTATCTGTACAGATCCATACTGTAGAATTATCGGTACATATCCCTACTTAGACTTTATCTCGTACATATCCCTACTGTAGACTGTTATTCTGGACATATCCCTACGTAGACTTTATCTGTACATTATGCCCTACTGTAGACTGTATCTGTACAATTGCCCTCCTGTAGACGTATGGTACAATCCATACTGTGATGATCTGCTAACATATCCCTACGTAGGACTTATCTGTACATCTCCCTACTTGTAAGACTTTACTGTACTATCCTACTGTAGACTTATCTGTACATTCCCTACTGTGACTGTATCTGTACATATCACCTACTGTAGATTTATCTGTACATATCCCTTATGTAGACTGTATTGTAATTGATACCTACTGTAGACTTTATTTGTACAGATCCCTACTGTTTAGACTGTATCTGTACATATCCCTCCTGTAGACTGTGTATATGTCATATCACTAATGTTCGACTGTATCTGTACAGATCCATACTGTGACTTGATCTGTACATATCCCTATGTGACTTTATCTGTACATATCCCTAGTAGGACTTTATCTGTACAATAATCCTACTTGATAGACTTTATCTGTAATATCCCTCTGTGACTTTATCTGTACAATCCTATGTAGACTGGTATCTGTACATATCCCTTAGGTAGACTGTATCTGTTAAAATATCCATCCTGTAGACTTTATCTGTAAATATCCCGCTGTAGACTGTTATGTACCATCCTCCTGTAGACTTTATCTGCTACATATCCCTACTGTAAAGACGGATCTGTACATTCCCTACTGTAGACTGTATCTGTCATATCCCTACTGTAGACTTATCTGTTAAATCCCTACTGAGACTTTATCTGACAGATCCCTACTGTAGACTGTATATGTAACTATCACCTACTGTAGAATGTTATCTGTAAATATCCCTACTTAGATGTATCTGTAACATATCCCTACTTAGGAAGGTATCTGTACATATCATACTGTAGACTGTATCTGACATATCCCCTCCTGTAGACTGTATCTGTACTATCCCTACTGTAGACTTTATATGTACATATCCCTACTGTTAGACTTATCTGTACATCCTAATGTGAGACTGTATCTGTAACAATCCCTACGTAGACTTTATCTGTACATATCCCCCCTACTGTAGACTTTATCTGTACATATCACTACTGTAGAACTTGATCTGTACATATCCCTACTGTAGACTTTATCTGTACAGATCCCAATGTAGAATTTATTGTACATATCCCTACTGTAGACTGTTCTGGACATTATACCTACTGTGACTGTATTTTACATATCCCTCCTGTAGACTTTATCTTGTTAAATATCCAATACGTAGACTGTATATGTAATTCCGCGGTAGACGTATCGGTACATATCCCTACTGTAGGACTGACTCTGTACATATCCTCCTGTAGACTGTATCTGTACAGATCACCTCCTGTAGACGGTATCTGTCATATCCTGCTGTAGGACTGATCTGTTACATATCCAACTGTAGACTTGATGGTACATTACCCTACTTGTTAGACTGTATCTGTACATTCCCTACTGTAGGACTGTTATCTTGTACATATCCCTACTGTAGACTTATCTGTACATATCCTACTGTAGATGATCTGTACATATCCCTATGTAGACATGTATCTGTACATATTCCCTATTGTAAACTGTATCTGTAATATCCCTACTGTAGGACTTTTTAGCTGACATATCCCTTACTGTATAGACTTATCTGAACATATCCCTACTTAGACTATCGTTACTATCCCTACTGTAACTGTTCGTACATATCCTATGTAGACGGTTATCTGTACATACCCTCCTGAGAATGTATTGTAATCTCCTACTGTAGGACTTTATTCTGGACAACCCTACTGAGACTTTATCTGTACATATCCTACTGTAGACTGTATCTGTACATATCCCTACTGTAGACTTTATCTGTACATATCCCTACTGTAGACTGTATCTGTACATATCCCTCCTGTAGACTGTATCTGTACATATCCCTACTGTAGACTGTATCGGACATATCCTACTGTGGATGACTTTATTTGTTTAACATATCCCACTGTAGACTTATCTGTACTTATTCCCTCCTGTAGACTTATCTGTACCATATCCCTAACTGTAGAATGTATCTGACATACCCTACTGTAGACTTATCTTGTAACAGATTTCCCTACTGTAGACTGTATTGTAATATCCCTACTGTAGACTTTATCTGTAATATCCCCTACTGTAGGAACTGTACTGTACATATCCCTCTGTGACTGTATCTGTACACATATCCCTACTGTAGACTGTATTTCTGTACATATCCCACTGTAGACTTTATCTGTACATATCCCTACTGTAGGACTTTATCTGTACAGCATCCCTACTGTAGAACTTTATCTGTAAATCCCTACTGTTAGGACTTTTTATCTGCCATTCCCTACTGTAGACTTTATCTTGTACATATCCCTCTTGAGACTGTATTGTACATTATCCCTACTTGTAGTACTGTATCGTGACATAATCCCTACTGTATAGACGTATCGTACATAGCCCCTCCTGTAGACGTATCTGTACATATCCCTACGTCAAGACTTTATCTGTACATAATCCCCTCCGTAGACGATCTGTACATATCCCTACTGAGGACTGTATCTGTGACATATCCCTATTGTAGACTGTATCGGTACATATCCCTACTGTAGACTTGTATCTGTACATACCCTACTGTAGACTTTATCTGTACATATGCCTCCTGTAGACTTTATCTGTACATATCCCTACTGTAGGGATGTTATCGTACATTATCCCTGCTTTAGACTGTATCTGTTACATATCCCTCCTGTAGGACTTTATCTGTTAACATATCCCTCCTGTAGACGGTATCGTACATCTCCCTACTGAGACTTTATTCTGTACATATCCATCTGTAGACTGTATATGTAATATTCCCTACTGTAGGACTGTTGTATCTGACATATACACTTACTGTAGACTGTAATAGTACATACACTACGTAGACTTTTCTGTACATATCCCTATGTAGACTGTATTTACATATCCTTCTGTAGACTGTATCTGTACATATACCTTACTGTCGGGGGTGGGGTAAACTGTATCTGTAAATTCCCTACGTAGACGGTTACTGTACAATCCCTACGTAACTGTATCTGTACATCTCCCTCCTGAGACTGTATCGGTACATATCCCTACTGTAGACTTTATCTGTACATATCCCTACTGTGGACTTTATGCGGTACATATCCCTACTGTAGACTGTATCTGTACATTCCCTACTGGGGACTTTATCTGTACATTATCCCTACTGTAGACTTTATCTGTACATATCCCTACTGACTTATCTGTACATATCCCTACTGTAGACTTTATCTGTACATATCCATTACTGTAGACTTTATCGTACATATCCCTACTGTAGACTGTATCTGTACATTAACCTACTGATAGACTGTATCTGTACATATCCCTCCTGTAGACTGTGTCTGTACATATCCCTACGTAGGCCTTTATCTGCAATCCCGACTGGAGACTGTATATGTACAATCCCTATGTAGATGATCTGTAATATCCCTCTGTAGACTGTCTGTAATATCCCACTGTAGACTTTATCTGTACATATCCCTACTGTAGACTGTATGATGGACTATCCCTACTGTAGACTTATCTGTACATATCCCTACGGTAGACTGTATCTGACATATGCACTTACGGTAGACTTTATCGTTTACATATCCTCCTGCTAGAACTGTGTCTGTACATATCCCTCCTGTTAGACGTCTGTACATACCCTACTGTAGACTTTATCTGTACATATCCCTCTGTAGACTGATTGTACATTCCCTCCGTAGGACTGTATCTGTACAATCCCCCTACTGTATAGACTTTATCTGTTCACATATCCCTACTGTAGACTTTACTGTACATTCCCTACGTAGGACCTTATCTGACATAATCCTACGTGTAGACTGTATCTGTACATATCCCTACGTAGACTGTTCGGTACATATCCCTACTGTAGGGACTTATCTGTACATATCCCTACTGTAGACTGTATCTGTACATATCCCTACTGATGCTAGACTTTATCTGTACATCTCCTACTGTAGACTGATTCTGTAAATATCCCCTCCTGTAGACGTAGCTGTAAAGAATCCCCTACTGTAGACTTTATATGTACATATCCTATGTTAGACGTATCTGTACATATCCCTCCTGTAGACTGTATCTGTACATATCCCTCCTGTAGGACTGTATCTGTACAGATCCTACTGTAGACTGATCTGTACATATCCCTACTGTTAGACTTTATGCTGTACGATCCCTCCTGTAGACTGTATCTGTACATATCCTACTGTAGAAGTATCTGTACAATCCCTCGGTTAGACGGTTATCTGTACATATCCCTACTGTAGACTTATCTGTACATATCCCTCCTGTAGACTTATCTGTACATATCCCTACTGTGGACTGTATCTGTACATATCCCTACGTAGACGATCTTACATATCCCTACTGTAGACTGTATCTGTACATATCCCTACTGTAGACTGTATCTGTACATATCCCTACTGTAGACTTTATCTGTACATATCCCTCCTGTAGACTTTATCTGTACATATCCCTTTTAACTGGAGACTGTATCTGTACAATCACTACTGTAGACTGTATCTGTAATAATTTTTTGCCCCCTGTTTTTTACTGTAGACGATCTGTTACATATCCTACTGTAGATGTATCTGTACATCTACGACGTAGACTTATATGTCACCAATCCCGCCTGTAGACTTATCTGTAAATATCCTACGTAGACTTTATCTGTAAATATCCCTACTGTATTGATGTTATCTGTACATATCCTCCTGTAGACTGTATCTGTAACATATCCCTACTGTAGGACTGATCTGTACATATCCCTACTGTAGGACTGTATCTGTACATATCCTATGTGACTGTGTGGTACCATATCCCTACTGTAGCTTTGTCTGACATATCCCTACTGAGACTGTAATCGTACATATCCCTACTGTAGACTGTATCTGTACATAATCCTACGTAGACTGTGGTCTGTACATATGTCCCCTACTGTGACATGTGTCGTACATATCCCTTCTGTAGAACGGTATCTTGTAATATCCCTCCTGTAGAACGATTCTGTACATATCCCTACTGTAGACTTTATCTGTACATATCCCTCTGTATGGTAGACTTTACTGTACATACCCTCCTGTAGACGTTGTCTGTACATATTTTCCCTCCTGTAGACTTATCTGTACTATTCCACTACTGTAGACTGTCATCTGTTACATATCCCTCTGAGACTTATCTGTAAATCCCTACTGTCGACTTTATCGTACATATCCCTCTGATAGATGTTTATCTGTACATATGCCCTACTGTAGAACTGTATCTGGTTACATAATCCTACTGTACGGACTTGTATCTGTATACATATCCCTACTGTAGACTGTATCTGTACATATTCACTATGAGACTTTGATCTGTAACATATCCAATCCTGTAGGCTTTGACTGTTATCTGACATATCCCTACTGTAGACCTGTATCTGTACATTATCACTACTGTAGACTGGTATTAGGTACTATCCCTCTGTAGACTTATCTGTACATATCCCCTCCTGTTGACGTATCGGTACATATCCTCCTGTAGACTTTTATCTGTACATATCACTACGGTGACTGATCTGGTACATATCCCTACTGTAGACTGTTTGTACATATTCCCTACTGTAGACTTTTATCTGGACATTATAGCCTCCTGTAGGACTGTATCTGGACAGATCCCTACGTGTCGACTTTATCTGTACATATCCCACTGTAGGATCTGTATCTGTTACATATCCCTCCTGTAGACTGTATCTGTACAAATCCCTACTGGTTAGACGTATCTGTACATTATCCCTCGGTAGACTTTATTGTAATAGCCCTACTGTAGACTTATCTGTACACTCCTCTACTGTAGACTTGATCTGTAATATCCATACTGTAGACTGATTCTGACATCTTCCCTACTGTAGACTGTCTATATCTGTACATTCCCTACTTAGACTGTGTCTTGTACATATCCTACTGTGACTTTTGTTGTACATATTCCCTGAATGTTAGACTTTATGATGTACATTATCCCTACTGCTAGACTGTTTGTTCTGTACATATCCCTACTGTAGATCTTTTGTCTGACAATCCCTGACTGTATGACTTGTATCTGTACTATATCCCTTAATGTAGACTGTATCTGTACATATCCTACTGTAGACTGATATCTGTACATTATCCCTACTGTAGACATGTGTCTGTACATATCCCTACTGTAACTGTATCTGTACATATTCCCTAATGTGGACTTTATCTGTAACATTCCCTACTGTAGACGGTATCTGTACATTCCCATACTGTTAGGACTGGGTCTGTACATTTTCCCTACTTAGACGTGATCGTGACATATCCCTTACTGTAGACTGTATGCTGTCATATCCCTCTAATGTTAGACTTATTGTACAATCCTACTGTAGACTGTATTGTTACATACCCTTACGGTTAGCACTGCGTCTGTACAATCCTACGTAGACTTTATCTGTAAGATCATACTGTAGGGACTGTATCTGTATCAGATTCCCACTACGTCGACTGTATCTGGACATAATCCCTACTGTAGACTGTATCTGTACAATCCCTACTGTAGACTTTATCTGTACATATCCTACTGTTGACTTTATCTTGTAAGATCCCTTAATGTGAGACTGGTTTGTACATAGCCCTACTCTGAAGACTTTATAGTACATCCTTACGTAGACTTCGGGTCATCTGTAAATCCCTACTGTAGACTGTATCTTCGGACATATCCCTACGTAGTCTGTGTTGTTCATATCCCTCCTGTAGACTTTATCTGTACATATCCCTACTGTAGAGGAACTGTATCTGTACAATCCATACTGTAGACTGTATCGGGTACATATCCCTCCTGTGGGCTTTACACGGTGATTGTTAAATTGTTTCTACAGTCTGTGCCCATAGCAAGCAGGAAAGGCAGATGATCTGATTGGTACTACTGGAGCTCAGAGACAGAAGGTTTATAGCCAGAAATTGGTGAAAGTGATTTCAGTATTATTATTATGAATATATAGCGCTTTACAATGACATGTATACATTCACATCAGGCCCTGCCCCGAAG
>JAACNH010000386.1:30047-58735 GCA_019447015.1 Hymenochirus boettgeri
TGGCACACAGTCGTTGTGTACATATATACATTGAATGGCACACAATCGTTGTGTAAATATATACATTGAATGGCACACGGTCGTTGTGTGCATATAGACATTGAATGGCACACGGTCGATGTGTACATATAGACATTGAATGGCACGCGGTCGTTGTGTACATATATACAGACTGTATCTGTACATATCCCTACTGTAGACTGTATCTGTACATATCCCTACTGTAGACTGTATCTGTACATATCTATCTTGTGTTATCCGCATGTGACATTGTTACAGGTGAAGATTAATTAGGTGCCATGGGAATATTTCCTCTACACAAACCCCATCTAAGCCATTCACATTGTCAGTGATATCTGGTCTCTCAGGGCTAAAGATGAATGGAGCAGAGTCGCCTTTGTACAATCCCAGGGCTGAGACACCATTAATCACTGCTTGGCTGGGGACATATCATTTCCTTAGGATCAAACACACAGAGATGTCAAGGTGTGGAAAGCCTCTTGGGTAACTGATGGAATGGTGACAGTTGTAGTTTCACAGGCCGGGGGGGAATAATTATGTCATGCTTTTAACATGTCAATGGCCTTTTCTATGGGAGGTTAATATGTTCAGCCTTTATTTTCTGTTTAATCCAATTCAATGATTGGAGTGATCAGTGTCTATTTAAAATGTCACTGGGAATTAAAATGATATAAAATAACTGGAAACAAATCCTAAATATAATCATAAAGACTGGCTGCAAAAACAATATGATAACTCAGCCAATCACTGGCTGCAAAAACAATATAACTCAGCCAATCACTGTCTGGCCGCGTATTAATTATATGGCTGTATCTACGGTCAATGGTTTCCCCATCTGTGTGCACAAGTGAGCAAGGCTTTGTAAAGGTCACTTTGTAGCCAATCAGAGCTTTGTGAAGGTTACTCTGTAGCCAATCAGAGCTTTGTAAAGGTTACTCTGTAGCCAATCAGAGCTTTGTAAAGGTCACTTTGTAGCCAATCAGAGCTTTGTGAAGGTTACTCTGTAGCCAATCAGAGCTTTGTAAAGGTCACTCTGTAGCCAATCAGAGCTTTGTAAAGGTTACTCTGTAGCCAATCAGAGCTTTGTAAAGGTTACTCTGTAGCCAATCAGAGCTTTGTAAAGGTTACTCTGTAGCCAATCAGAGCTTTGTAAAGGTCACTCTGTAGCCAATCAGAGCTTTGTAAAGGTCACTCTGTAGCCAATCGCAAGCTTGTAACGGTCCTCTTTTACTAGCCAATCAAAGCATTGACCAACTGATTGTATTGGGCTCCTCTTGAGAGTAATCACTGCCCTAAACCTACTGGATACTTCCGCCAGTTGTTGGTGTTTGTTTCCATCTTCAAGCGTAAGCTCTGATCTTATGTATATGAGGCCAGCAAGATGGCGCACCCAGCTTGTCAGTCTGGGGTCAAATTCCACACAGATTTAAATGTCAGGGACAGTGCCAGGAAATCTCCCCCTTATCCTTTATTTCATGTTACGAGGCATGCACAATTGAAATTCCATGTCTCACGTGGCCGTCTTCCTAAATAATCAACGTGGCTTTCCATGAGAAGAGGCCGGTCCAAGAAATATCACAACTGACCCCAATACATATGAAGAAATAACCAATTCTCTCGTTCCAGTTATTTTACTGTATTTATTTTCTTATTACAATTATTATTACTGATATTATTATTTTTACTGTTTTAGGATTCTTATATATTGTTAATAAAGTAATAATAATAACAATATCTCTTTGTATTCAATTCCAATCAACTGGGACTGGAAGTTTAAGTTCTTTTCTCTGAGACGTTTCGGCTATGTCCATCCGACCTGGCTTTCCCTAATTCAGAATGACTTTTCAAAGATCTGTGGCAATTATGTACCCTGGAAATCCCAATTAGCATATCACGCCATGTTAAGGGTGTGATTAGATAGTGGGCTAAAGAGGTGTTATAGAACGCCAAGATTCAGGTGTTAAAAAAACACATTGTACATGGCAGACATTGGTGTCGAACCCCCCAACCTCTCTTTAGTGCTTGTTTCTTTACATGAAATGGCCTCCTTACACATCCTGCTTGAACAGTCACTGTCCTATGCCCAGTATGTTAACATTACAACTTCAAGGTATGTCCTTTATCCTTAATATGCAGTGTACTCGGCTAGTCCTGACCCAAGATTTGGCTCTTCTGTGCTGGGCCACACCGTTGATGCAGTTGCTGTTTTTGGTCTCCCCTACTACAAATCGGCTTCTTCACTGCACTGCCTGCGTATATATGTCATTCTTCAACTGCACTGCCGTATATGAATGTCACTCTCACTGCACTGCCACTCGTATATGATGTCACTTACTGCACTGCACCTGCTTATATGATGTCGCTTTTCTTGTGTGTTCGTATTGGGGTCTTTTCGGATGTATACTCAATTGCTATTGCGCCTTAGTGTGTTTGTTTCGGTTTAAAGCAACGGGATACTAGTGTGAAAATTCTTCTCTCGGAGACCCCTGCTTACATATGGAATGACCATGTCTTTCTTCTGTCTGCTTTTCCCCTTCACTGTTGGTATTCGTTTCTTTCCAATATCGAAACACAAGAAACGTGACTCATATCGCATGCAGTGAAGAGTGACATCATAGTACCAGTGTCAGTGCGGTGAAGAGTGACATCATATACGCAGTGCAGTGGAAAGTTGACATCATATACCGCAGTGGCAGGTCAGTGAAGAGTGACATTATAATACGCCAGGCCGTCAGTGAAGAGTGACATCATATGCATGCGAGAGGCATACGTGCAGTGAAGAGTTGACCATATATCGCAGTGCAAGTGCATAAGAGTGACCTCATATGCTAGTGCAGTGCAGTGAAAGTGACATCATAGCGCAGTGCATGAGCAGTGCATAAGTATCAATGCTGAATATATGCAAGTGCCAGTGCAGTGCAGTCAGTGCTCTGATTGTATGTGGAGTAGACCCACACAACTGCTCAACTATGGCCCAGCACAGAAGAGCCAATTCCTCGGGTCAGGACTCCAGCCGTGTACCTGCATCTATAGGTAAAGGACATACCTTTGAAGATTTGTAATGTTGTAACATACTGGCGAAGGAATTCGTACTGTTCAAGAGAGGTGGTTAAGGAGGCCCTTTTATGTAAAATAAAGAAACCAAGCCTAATAGGGTGGGGGGTTCGACATCAACTGTCCCTGCCATGTACAAATGCTGTTTTACACCTTCTCTGGGCGTTCCTATAACACCCTTAGCCACTATCCAATCACACCCTTAACACCTGGCTGTGAGTGCTATTGGATGTTCCAGGGTACATAATTTCCACAGAATTCTTGTACAAGTCACTCTGAATTGAAGTCCTCGGATGACTAGCGAAACGTCTTCAAGAACTAAACTTCAAGTCCAGTTGATCTAATTGATACATCGGATATATTATTATTATTACTACTGTTTTTTCTTCTTCCTAATTCGTCGTCTGATTTCCATATCCTACAATAGAAAGTTGGGAAAATTTTATTTACAAAAGGATTAAGACGAACAGAAAGGCCTTTTGGAATGTTGTGAGACGGTGTGGACAGATCCTGTTCCGTTAGGAACCTAACCGACAAGGCGCACATTTCACACCCCCCGCTGTGAACACACATTAATACTGAGAGGACCCTAATACTGAGATTCGGCTTTTTAAGCAGCGAATGCTCTTTCAATTCCCAGGTACTTTATGGCCGTCAATTCCGTATATAAAGGGGAGTTCACCCTGTTCCTATATAATAACCCACATTATCATGATAATTTTACTGCCTGTTACTGGATATTGGGTCCTTTTACTTTCAAAACGGTTGCTAAATCCTGGTTATCTATATGGCAGTATTCTGTGTAAATCTCATGGCAATGTAAATAATATACAGATGAAAACCGTACGCAGAATACCGATCCCCATAATTAGTTATACAGATACCGTGCTATAATCCGTCCCATATTAAAATACAGATACCGTACTATAATAATGATCACTAATTAAATACAGATACCGTACTATAATAACGATCCCAATACTATAATACCGTATCCCCATAATAAATACAGATACCGTACTATAATAAAATACCGATCCTCATAATAAATACTATCCGTACTATATATACCGATCCCATAATAAATACAGATACCGTACTATGATAACGATCCAATACTAATAATACCGAATCTCCATAATTAAATACAGATACCGTACTATGATAACTAGCAATACTATAAACCGTGCCTCCCATAATTAAATACAGATACCGTACTATGATAACGATCCAATACTAATAATACGCGATCCCATCATTTAAAACAGGATACCGTACTATTACCTATCCCATAATTAAAACAGATATCGACTATAATACCGATCCCCTCATGTAAATACAATACTGTACATAATCCGATCCCATCATTAAATACAGATCCGTACTATAATACTGATCCCATACTAAATACAGATACCGTTACTATAATACCGACTCCCATATTAACCTAGCAGATACTGTACTATAATAATACCGATCCCATAATTAAATACGATACCGTACTTAGATCCCCCGCATTCCATACATAAAACCAATCCATATTAAAATACAGATACCGACTATAATACCGATCCCATAATTAGAATAAGGATACTGTAGCATAATACCGATCCCATAATATAAATCAGATACCCGTACTATAATACCGCTCCCATAATTAATCCAGATACCGTACTATAAACCGTCCCATAATTAAATACAGATACCTGTACTATAAGACCGATCCCATAATTAATACAGAATAGATACCGTACATAATACCGATCCCATAATTAAATACAGATAATACCGTACTATAATAAATACCGATCCCATAAATTAACAACAGATACCATCACAATAATACCATCCGAATAATACCGATAATTAATACCAATACCATATTAAAATCAGATACCATGCTATAATAAAAACTGTATAGAATAAACCTATACCATACAATAAAACCCTATAATAAAATTCAGATACCATATAAAAATACTATTCCCTGCTATAATACCAATTCCATACTAAAATACATAAAACATATTGACACTATAACCATTTATAATAACCCCGATCCCATACAAATAAAACATACTACCTAACATCTGGAAACCATGCTAAAATACCAATCACACACTAAAACGCAGATACCCTTGCTATTTAATCTAATCCATACTAAACAACGGATATCATACTTAAACAAAAATACATAAGCCAGCTTAAAATCAGATACTATAAAAACTGATATCACACTAAAATACAATACCATATTATAATACCAATCCCAACTAACATATGAATAACCATATTTAAATACCAATCTGTATATTTTGATACCAGCTAAAACCTCGAATACCATAATATACTGACTACAGATAACATATAAAATTACTGATACCTTACAGTACCGTAAAACGTACAACTAAAAGTACCGATACCATACAAAAAAGTACCATACTAAAAATACAGATACCCTTACAAAAAAGTACCATACTAAAATACAGATACCTTACAAAAAGTACCCTACTCAAATAACCAGATACCTTAAAAAATACCGATCATAAATACAGATACCTTACACAAAAGTACCCCTACAAAATACAGATACCTTACAAAAAAAAGGTACCATAACTAAAAATACCATACCTTAACAAAAAGACCATACTAAATACAGATACCTTACAAAAAAGTAACCATACTAAAATCAGATACCTTACAAAAAAAGTACCATACTAAAATTACAGATACCTTACAAAAAAGAACCATAATAAAAATACCGATACCTTACAAAAAAGTACCATACTCCAGACTAAAATACCGATAACCATACAAAAAAAAGTACATACTAAACATACAGATACCTTACAAAAAGTACCATAATAAAATACCGATACCTACAAAGTACCATACTCAAAAATACAGATACCTTCCAAAAAACGTACCATACTAAATAACCGATACCATGACAAAAAAGTACCATACTAAAATACAGAGACCTACAAAAAAGTCCATATACAAATCCAGATACCATAACAAAAAATTACCATACTAAAATACAGATAACCTTACAAAAAAGTACCATACTAAATACCGTAGCCGATACAAAAAAGTACCATAATAAAATACGATCCATACAAAAGTACCATACCTAAATACAGATCCCTACAAAAAGTACCATAATAAAATACAGATCCATACAAAAAGTACCATACTAAAATACAGCTCCTTACAAAAAAGTCCATACTAAAATAACGATACCAGACAAAAAAAGTACCATACTAAATACATATACCTTACAAAAAGTACCATAATAAATACGATACCCATACAAAAAAGTACCCATACTAAAATACGATACCTTACAAAAAAAGTACCAACTAACATACCGATACCATACAAAAAAAGTACCATACTAAAATACAGATACCTTACAAAAAGTACCATATAAACTACGATACCACACAAACAAGTCCCAACTAAAATAAAGATACCATAACAAAAAAGTACCATACTAAAATAACCGTTACCATCCAAAAAAGTACCATATTAAATCAGATACTTACAAAAAAGCTCCCAAACGAAAATACAGATACCTTACAACAAACGTACCATACTAAAATTACAGATCCTTACAAAAAAAGGTCCCATACTAAAATACAGATATCCTTACAAAAAAAGTACCATACGAAATACCGTACCATACAAAAAATACCATAAATAAAATCCGATACCATACAAAAAGTCCATACTAAATACGATACCGTACAAAAAGGTACCATACTAAAATACCTAACCATACAAAAAGTACCATAATAACATACAGATACCATACAAAAACGTACCATAACTAAAATACAGATACATACAAAAAAGTACCATACTACAGATCAGATACATAAAAAATTACCATACTAAAAACAAGCCTTACAAAAAAGTACCATACTAAAATACCGATACCATACAAAAAAGTACCATACTAAAATAACAGATACCTTACAAAAAGTTACCATAATAAAATACAGATACCATACAAAAAGTACCATACTACAATACAGATACCTCTTACAAAAAAAGTACCATACTAAAATACAGATACCACCTTACAAAACAGTACCAACTAAATACCGATACCATACAAAAAAGTAACCATACTAAAATACCATATCCTTACAAAAAGTACCATATAAAATACCGATACCATACAAAAAGTACCATACTAAAATACGATACCTTACAAAAAACGTCCCAGCTAAAATACCTATCCACAAAAAAGTACCATACTAAAATACAGATAAACCCTTACAAAAAGTACCATAAATAAATCCAGATACCATACAAAAAAGTACCATACTCAAATCAGATACCATAACAACAAGTACCATCTCAAATACAGATACCAACAAAAAGTACCATACAAAATACAGATAACCATACCAAAAAGTACCATATACTAAATACAGTACCATACAAAAAGTACCACCTAAAATCCCGATCACCATACAAAAAGTACCACAAAAATACAGATACCATACAAAAAAGACAATACTAAAATACAGATACCATACCAAAAAGTACCATACACTAAAATACAGTACATACAAAACAGTAACCATACGTAAAGATCAGATACGCAACAAAAAGTACCATCCTAAAATCAGATACCTTACAAAAAAAGTACATACTAAATACTGACCATCCATAACAAAAAATTACCATACTAAAATATCAGATACCTACAAAAAGTACCATAATAAATACAGATCCATACAAAAAAAAAAAAAAGTACCTACTAAAATACGAGATACCTTACAAAAAACGTACCATACTCAAATACCGATATACCATGACAAAAAAGCCCATAATAAAATACAGATACCATACAAAAAAGTACCATACTAAAATACAGATATCCCCCACCACTTACAAAAAGTACCATACTAAAATACAGATACCATACAAAAAAGTACCATACTAAATACAGATAACCATACAAAAAAGTCCATACTAAATACAGATACCATACAAAAAGTACCATACCTAAAATACCAGATACCATACAAAAAGTACCATACTAAAATACAGATACGCATATACAAAAAAGTCCTCTAATATACAGATACCTAACAAAAAAGACCATACTAAAAATACAGATTACCATACACAAAAGTACCATACTAAAATACCGATACCATACAAAAAAGTACCGATACTAAAATACAGATACCATCAAAAAGTAACCATACGAAAAATCACCGAACCCTTTACAAAAAAAGTACCATACTAAATACCGATACCATACAAAAAGTACCATACTAAAATACAGATACCTTACAAAAAAGTACCATAGATAATCCAGATACCAATAACAAAAAAGTACCTACTACAATACAGATACTTACAAACAATTACCATACGAAAATAATACCGATACGCATACAAAAAGTACCATAATAAAATACAGAATACCATAACAAAAAAGTACCATACTAAAATACAGATACCGCTACAAAAAAAGTACCATACTAAAATACAGATCCATAACCAAACAAGGACCATACTAAAATACAGATACCAACAAAAAAGTACCATACTAAAATACAGATACCTTACAAAAAAGTACCCACACTAAAAGACTATACCATACAAAAAAATACCATACTAAAATACCGATACCATACAAAAAAGTACCATACTAAAAATACAGATACCGTACAAAAAAGTACCATATAAATAACAGATACCCTAACCATACAAAAAAGTAACCATCTAATACAGATACCATACAAAAAAGTCCCAACTAAAATATCACCGTTACCCAATACAAAAAAAGTACCATATTAAAATACAGATACCTTACAAAAAAGTACCATAACTAAAAGACAGAGACATTCACAAAAAAAAGTACATACTAAAATACGATCCTCAAAAAAGTACAACTAAAAATACAGATACCTTACAAAAAAGTACCGATACCTAAATAACCGAACCATACAAAAAGTACCATATAAAAACCGATAACCATACAAACAAGTACCATACTAATACAATACCTTACAAAAAAGTACCATACTAAAATACCGCTAACCATACAAAAAAGTACCATAATAAAATACAGATACCATACCAAAAAAGTAACATACTAAAATACAGATACCATAAAAAAGTACCATACTAAAATACAGATACCATACAAAAAAAGTACGCATACTAAAATACAAGATACCTTACAAAAAAAGTACTCTAAATACCGATACCATACAAAAAGTTACCATAGATTAAAATACAGATACCTTAACAAAAAAGTACCATAAATAAAATACCGATACCAGACAAAAAGTACCATACTAAAATACAGAATACCTTAACAAAAGTACCATACTAAAATAAATACCGTTACCATACAAAAAAAGTACCGATTAATACAGATACCTTACAAAAAAGAAGTACCATACTAAAATACAGATACTTACAAAAAGTACCATACTAAAATACAGATACCTTACACAAAAAGTACCATCACTAAAATACAGATACCTTACAAAAAAAGTACCATACTAAAATACCGATACCATACAAAAAAGTACCATAATAAAATACAGATGACCCTATCGACAAAAAAAGTACCATACTAAAATACAGATCCCTTCCAAACAAGTAACCATACTAAAATACAGATACCTACAACAAAAAAAAAAATGTACCATACTAAAATACAGATACCATTACAAAAAAGTACCATACTAAAACAGATACCTACAAAAAAAGTACCATACTCAAAAAATACCGTCCATACAAAAAAGTACCATAATGAAAATACGATACCATACAAAAAAGTACCATCTAAAATACAGATCCCAACAAAAAGTACCATAACTAAAATACAGATCCATACAAAAAGTACATATAAAATACAGATAACCTTACAAAAAAAGTACGCATACTAAAATACCGATACCATACAAAAAAGTACCATAGTAAAATACAGATACCTTAGCAACACAGTACCATCCTAAAAAATACGATACCGTACAACAAACAAAGTACCATACTAAAATACAGATACCTTACAAAAAAAGTACCATCTAAAATATAGATACCATTACAAAAAAATTTACCATACTAAAATACCGATACCATACAAAAAAGTACCTACTAAAATCAGAATACCATACAAAAAGCACCATAACTAACATACAGATACCTAAAAAAAGTACATATAAATACCGATAGACATACACAAAAAGTACCATAATAAAATACAGATACCATACAAAAAAGTAACCATACTAAATACAGATACATATGACAAAAAAGTCACCATAACTAAAATACAGATCCATACAAAAAAATTACCTACTAAAATACAGATACCTTACAAAAAAGTAACCATACTAAAATACCGATACCATGACAAAAATACCATACTCATACAGATAACCTTACACCAAGTACCATAATAAAAGACAGATACCATACAAAAAGTACCATACTAAAATACATATCACCTTTACAAAAAAGTCCATACTAAAATACCGTACCATACAAAAAGTACCATACTCAAATACAGATACCATACAAAAAAGTACCATACGAAAATAAGATACCTTACAAAAAGTAAACCATACTAAATCATATACCATAACAAAAAGTACCATACTAAAATACAGAATACCATAACAAAAACGTACCACCTACAATACAGAACCATAAACAAAAAAGTACGCATATAAAGATACAGATACCATACAAAAAGTCCATACTAAATACAAGATACCATACACAAAAGTACCATACTAAATACAGATACCTACAAACAAGTACCATAACTAAAAATACAGATACCATACAAACAAGTACATACAAAATACAGATACCATACACAAAAGTACCATACTAAAATACAGATACCATAAAAAAAGTACCATACTAAATACAGAAAAAAAAAAAAATACCTTCAAAAAAAGGTACCCAAAAGAAAACCCAAAAAAAAAAAAAAAAAAAAAAAACACACCACCCCCACCAAACCAACCACCCATACTAAAATACTGATACCAGACCAACAAATACCATCTAAAATACAGATGACCTTACAAAAAAGTAACCATAAATAAAATACATATACCTACCAAAAAGTACCAGTACTAAAATACAGATACCTTTACAAAAAATCCATACTAAAATACCGATACCATACAAAAAAGTACATATAAATACAGATACCATACAAAAAAGACCAACTAAAATACAGATACCTTAAAAAAGTACCATACTAAAATACAGAACCATACCAAAAAGTACCATACCAAAATACAGATACCATACAAAAAGTACCATACTAAATACAGATACCCATACAAAAAAGTCCATACTAAAATACAGATACCTACAAAAAAGTACCATACTAAAATACTCCCATACAAAGTACCATACTAAAATACGATACCATACAAAAAAGTACCATACTAAAATACGATACATAAAACCAAAAAATACCATAGTGCTTACTCAGATTACCATACAAAAAAGTACCATCCTAAAATACAGATACCTACAAAAAAGTACCATACTAATAATACAGTACCTTACAGAAAAAGTACCATACTAAATACCTCTACCATACAAAAAACGTACCATACTAAAATCAAGATACCTTACAAAAAATTACCATAATAACATACAGATCCATACAAAAAAGTACAACTAAATACAGATACCTTACAAAAAAGTACCATACTAAAATACACCGAGACCGATACAAAAGTACCATAATAAAATAACAGATACCATACAAAAAGTACCAATACTAAATACAGATACCTGACAAAAAATTACCATCCTAAATACAGAATACCATAACAAAAAAGTGACCATACTAAAATAAGAATACCATACCAAAAAGTACCATACTAAAATACAGATCCTTACAAAAAAAGTACCACACTAAATACAGATACCATACAAAAAAGTACCATACTAAAAAACGATTACTTAAAAAAAAGTACCATACTAAACTACAGATACCTTACCAAAAACGTACCATCGAAATATACAATAACTTACAAAAAAAAGTACCATACTAAAATACAGATACCTTACAAAAAAAAGTACCCATACTAAAATACAGATACCTTATTTACCAAAAGTAAACATACTAAAATACCGATACCATACCAAAAGTACCATAATAAATACAGATACCATACAAAAAAGTACCATACTAAATACAGATACCTTACAAAAAGTACCATCCTAAAATACAGATACCATACAAAAAAATTACATACTAAAAACAGATCCTTAAAAAAGTACCATACTAAAAATCCAGATACCTTACAAAAAAGTACCATACTAAAATACAGATCCTTACAAAAAAAGTAACCATACTAAAATACAGATACCTTACAAAAAAGTACCATACTTAAAATACAGATACCATACAAAAAAGTCACCATACTACAATACAGATCCCTACCAAAAAAGTACCATAAAAATCTACCCAGTACAGGAAAAGAGAGAATACTACTCCCCCAATTCAATGGATTTGGCCCCATGTTTTATTGGATGGTTCCTGCTGTGGTGCCAGTGCGTATGCCTTTTATTGTATGGCAGTAACAATTGTTTATGTAGAGTTGACATTGTTTATATTCTGGCAACTCTGGAGATCTGAGCCAATGTGGTGATTTGGATCTCCTGCCGTGGACTTTCACAAGTTAACATTCGGGTGGCACTCCTGTAATTTTTTATCCTTGTCCTTAAAAACACAAACCTTATTAGCCATCACTGATTGCAAGCGCTGCAGGCGAGAGAATTACCCAGGGTAAATGGGTTTAAATAAATAAGTTCCTTTGAGATGTTCTATCTGGATCCCACAGCTGTGTGGTGACATTTCCATATATCAAGATACACTGGGTAATTAGTGTCACTGCTAATTGCAATCTGCAGCTCCTACCATCCACCTCAATGTGACAATTGAAGCTAATCTCCATAGAGACAGAACTCCCTACATCTGTTTATTAAAAGGTATACGGTAACAATGTGTCCCATAATCACATGTCACAATCTCCATAGAGACAGAATTCCTACATCGTTATTAAAGGATAACGTAACAATGGTGTCCCATAATATGTCACAATCTCCATAGAGAAGAATTCCTTACAGTCGTTAAAGGGATACGGTAACATGTGTCCCATAATATGTCACAATCTCCATAGAGGACAGAATTCCTACAATCTTTTATTAAAAGGGATACGGTAACAAGTGTGTCCCCATAATATGTCACAATCTCCATACGACAGAACTCCTAACATCTGGTTTTATGTAAGGGATACGGTAACAATGTGTCCCCAGATAATCTGTCACAATCTCCATAGAACAGAACGCCTACATCTGTTATTTAAGGGATACGGTAACAGTTGTCCCAAATATGTCACAATCTCCATAGAGACCGAATTCCTACAGTCCGCTATTAAGGGGATACGGTAACAATGTGGTCCCCATATAATTGTCCAGGTCGCCATAGAGACAGAATTCCTACAGTCGCTATAAGGGATACGGTCATGTTTCCCCATAATATGTCACCATCTCCATAGAGACTGAAATCCCTACGTCGCTATTAAAGTGATACGTACAATGGTGTCCCATAATATGGTCCCACAGATCTCCATCGAGCAGAATTCCATACAGTCGCTATTAAGGATAAGGTAACAATGGTGTCCCATAATATGTCACAATCTCCATAGAGACGGAATTCCTACAGTCGCTATTAAAGGATACGGTACAATGTGTCCCATAATATGTCACAATCTCCATGGGAGGACGGAATTCCACAGTCGCTATTAAGGGATACGGTAACATTGTGTCCCATACTATGTCACAATCTCCATAGAGACAGAATTCTACAGTCCGCTATTAAGGGATCACGGTAACACAGTGTGTCCCATACTATGTCACAATCTCCATAGAGACCAACTCGCTACATCTGTGTATTAAAGGGATACGGTAACCAGTGTGTCCCAAATATGCACAATCTCCATAGAGTGGAATTCCTACATCTGTTTATTAAGGGATACACGGGTAACAGTGTGGGTCCCATAAATGTCAACAATCTCCTATAGAGATGGAATTCCTACTCTGTTTATTAAAGGGATCGGTAACAAGTGTGTCCCATAATATGTCACATCTCCATAGAAACGGATTCCTACAGTCGCTATTAAAGGGATACGGTAACATTGGGGTCCCATACTAGGTCACAATCTCCATAGAAACGGAACTCCTACTCTGTTATAAGGGCTAACTAACATGTGTCCCATTACTATTTCACAATCTCCATAGAGACGGAATTCCTACATTCTCTATTAAAGGGATACGGTAACAGTGTGTCCCATAATATGTCACAATCTCCATAGAACGGAATTCCTACATCTGTTTTAAAGGGATCGGTAACCGTGTGTCCCATAATATGTCACAAGTCCATAGAGACGGAATTCTGACCAGTAGCTATTAAAGGGATAACGGTAACAGTGTGTCCCATAAATATGTCACATCTCCATAGAGATGGACATTCCTACATCTGTTATTAATGGGATACGGTAACAGTGTGTCCCATTAATTGTCGTCACTCTCCATAGACATAGAATTCCTACATCGCTTATTAAAGGGTACGGTACAGTGTGTCCCATACTATGTCCACAACTCCATAAACATAATTCCTACAGTCGCTATTAAGGGATACGGTAACAGTGTGGTCCCATACTATGTCACGAATCTCCATAGGACAGAATTCCTACAAGTCGCTATTAAAGGGATACTGTAACAGTTTGTCCCATACTATGTCACAATCTCCATAAGAACAGAATTCCTACAGGCGCTATTTAAAGGGATATCGGTAACATTGGGTGTCCCATACTAGTCACATCTCCATAGAGACAGAATTCCTACAAGTCACTATTAAAGGATCGGTAACATGTGTCCATACTAGGTCAACAATCTCCATAGAGACGGAATTCCTACAGTCACTATAAAGGGATAACGGTAACAATGTTTCCCATAATCTGTCACAATCTCCATAGAGACAGAATTCCTACAGTCTACTATTTAAAGGGATCCGTACATGTGTCCGCATACTATCAACAATCCCATAGAACGGAATTCCTACAGTCGCTATTAAAGTGATACGGTAACAGTGTGTCCCATACTATGTCACATCTCCCTAGAGACAGAATTCCTACGTCACTATTAAAGGGATACCGGTAACAGTGTTCCCATACTATTGTCCCACAATCTCCATAGAGACAGAAATTCCTACTCCACTATAAAGGGATACGGTACAGTGTGTCCCATACATGTCACAATCTCCTAGAGACAGAATTCCTCAGTCCACTATTAGGGATACCGGTACAATGTGTTCCCATACTATGTCACAATCTCCATATGAGACAGAAATTCCTACAGTCACTATTACAGGGCTAACGGTAACAGTGTGTCCCATACTATTTCACAATCTCCATAGAGACAAGAATTCCTACAGTCACTATTAAAGGGATACGGTCACAGTGTGTCCCATACATGTCACATCTCCATATGAGACGGAATTCCTACAGTCACTATTAAAGGGAACGGTAACATGTTGTCCCAGACTATGTCACACAATCTCCATAGGGACGTAATTCTACAGTCGCTATTAAAGAGATAACGTAACAGTGTGTCCCATACTATGGTCACAGATCTCCATAGAGAACGGATTCCTAACCGTCACTATTAAAGGGATACCGTAACAGTGTGTCCCCATACTATGTCACAATCTTCCATCGAGACGGAATTCCTACAGGCGCTATTAAAGGGATAACGGTCAATGTGTCCCCCATAATTGTCCAATTCCATAGAGACGGAATTCCTACAGTCGCTATTAAAGGGATATGGTAACAATGTGCCCATACATGTCCACAACATCTCCATAGAGACAGAATTCCGACAGTCACTATTACAGGGATCACGGTAACAGTTGTCCCATACTATGTCCACAATCTCCATAGAGACGGAATTCTACGTCCGGCTATTAACGGGATACGGTAACATGGTGGCCCATACTATGTCATAATCTCCATAGAGACAAGAATTCTACGTCCATATTAAAGGGATACGGTAACAGGGGGGTGTCCCATACTAATGGGTTCACAATCTCCATGAGACGTAATTCCTACAAGTCGCTATAAAGGATACGGTAACAGTGTGTCCCATACTATAGTCAACAATCTCATAGAGACAGAATTCCTACAGCCCCTATTAAAGGGAACGGTAACAATGTGCCCATACTATTCCACAATCTCCATAGAGAACAGAATTCCTACAGTCACTATTAAAGGGATAACGGTAACAGTGTGTCCATACTATGCCACAATCTCCATAGAGACGGAATTCCTACATCACTATTAAAGGATACGTACAGTGGTGTCCCATACTAATGTCACAATCTCCATAGAGACGGAATTCCTATAACATCACTATTAAAGGGAATAGGTAACAATGTGTCCCATGACTATGTCACCCTCTCCCATAGAGACGGAATTCCTACAGTCACTATTAAAGGGATACAGTACCAGTGTGTCCATACAGGTCACAATCTCCAGAGAGACGGAAGTTCCCTACAGTCGCTATTAAAGGGATACGGTAACAGTGTGTCCCATACATGTCACAAATCTCCATAGAACTGAATTCCTACAGTTCTAAAAGGATACGGTAACCGTTGTCCCATACTATGGGTCACAATCCCATAGAGATCGGAATTCCTATCAGTCGCTATTAAAGGGATAGGTAACAGTTGTGTCCCATACTAATGTCCACAATCTCCATAGAGAAGAATCCTACAGTCACTATTAAAGGGATAAAACGGTACCAGTGTGTCCCTACTATGTGCACAATCTCAGAGAGATGGAATCCTACGTCACTATTAAAGGGATACGGTATACAGTGTTCCCATACTTGGTCCCAATCTCCATAGAGATGGAATTCCTACCAGTCACTATTAAAGGATACGTAACAATGTTCCCATACTAATGTCACACTCTCCATAGAGACGGAATTCCTACAGTCACTATTACAGGGATATACATTAAAAGTGTGTCCCCATACTATGTCACATCTCCATAGAGACGGAATTCCTAAACGGTCCGCTATTAAAGGATCGGTACAGTGTGTCCCTACTATGTTCACACTCTCCATAGAGACGGAATTTCCTACAGTTGCTATTAAAGGATACGTTAACAGTGTGTCCCATACTATGTCACAATCTCATAGAGACGGATTCCTCGGGGTCCTCTATTAAAGGGATAACGGTAACAGGTGTGTCCCATACTATGTCCATCCTCCATAGAGACCGCATTCCTACGTCACTATTAAGGGATAACGGTACAGTGTGTCCCATACAGTCACAATCCCATAGATATGAAATTCCACAGTCACTATGAAAGGATATACGGTAACAGTGTGTCCCATACTATGTCCCAATCTCATAGAGATGAATTCCTACAGTCACTATTAAATGGATACGGTAACAATGTGTCCCACACTATGTCACAATCTCCATAGAGACGGACTTCCTACAGTCCGCTATAAAGGGATACGGTAACAATGTGTCCGCACACTATGTCCAATCTCCATAGAGATGGCATTCCTCATTCGCTATAAAGGGATCCGGTAACCATGTGTCCCACCTTTCACACTCTCTCTAGAGACAGAATTCCTACAGTCGCTATTAAAGGGAATAAACGGTAACATGTGTCCCATACGAGGTCACAATCTCCATAGAGACAGATTCCATACAGTCTCTATTAAAGGGAGAACGGTACGTGTGTCCCATACTATGTTCAACAATCTCCATAGAGACGGAATTCCTACAGTCGGCTATTAAGGGATAATGGTAACAATGTGTCCCCTACTATGTCACAATCTCCATAGAGACGGAATTCCTACATTCACTATTAAGGGATACTGTAACAGTGGTGGCCCATACTATGTCACAATCTCCATAGAGACAGATAATTCCTACAGTCACTATTAAAGTGATAACGGAACAATTTGTCCCCATAATAATGTCAACAATCTCCATAGAGACGGAATCCTAACAGTCGTCTCTTAAAGGGATACGGTAAACATGTTTCCCATACTATGTCACCACTCCATAGAGACGGACATTCTACAGTCGCTATTAAGGGATACGGTAACCATTGTGTCCATACTATGGTCCCACTCCTTCCATAGAGACGGAATTCCTACATTCGCTATGAAAGGGATACGGTAACAATGTGTCCCATACGAATGTCACAAATCCTCCATAGATACGGAATTCCACAGTTCCCGTCTATTAAAGGGATTACGGTAACTTGTGTCCCCATACTATGTTCACAATCTCCTGGATATGGAATCTACAGTCGCTATTAAGGGATAACGGTAACATGTGTCCCATACTATGTCACAATCTCCATAGAGACGGAATTCCTACAGGTCTCTATTTAAAGGGATACGGTAACAGTGTGTCCCATACTATGTACACTCTCCATATAGACGGAATTCCTACCGTCGCTATTAAAGGATACGGTAACAATGTGTCCCATACTATGTCACAATCTCCATAGAGACGGAATTCCTACAGTCGCGTATTAAAGGGATACGGTAACAGTGTGTCCCATCCTATGTCACAAATCTCCTGGAGAATGAATTCCACAGTCGCTATAAAGGGAATACGGAACGTGTTCCCATACTATTCACAACTCCATAGAGACGGAATTCCTACAGTCGGCTATAAAGGGATACCGGTACAGTGTGTCCCATACTATTTCACAATCTCCATGGAGATGGAATTCCTCAGTCGCTATTAAAGGGATACGTTAACGTTGTGTCCCATACTATGTCACAATCTCCATAGAGACAGAATTCCTACAGTCCCTATTAAGTGTACGGTAACATGGTGTCCGTCATACTATTCATAATTCTCCATAGAGACCAGAATTCCTACTTTTTTATTAAAGGGATACGGTAACGTGTGTCCCCTCAATGTCACAATCTCCATAGAGCGGAATTCCTACAGCGCTAGTAAAGGGATATGGAACAATGGTGTTCCCATACTATGCCACACTCTTCAAATAGATACATATTCCACAGTCACTATTAATGTTGATACGGTAACAGTGTGCCCATACTATGTCATAATCTCCATAGAGACAGAATTCCTACTTTGTTAGTACAGGGTACGGTAACAGTGTGTCCCATACAGATGTCACAATCTCCATAGAGACGGAATTCCTACAGTCCCTATTAAAGTGATATGGTAACAATGTGTCCCATACTTGCCACAATCTTCCTAGAGACAGATTCCTACAGTCACTATTAAAGGGATACGGTAACATGTGTCCCATACTAATGCGATTTACAATCTCCATAGAACTGAATTCCCACAGTCACTATTAAAGGGATAACGGTACAGTGTGTCCCCTAATAGGTCCGCAACTCCATAGAGACGGAATTCCCACAGCATTCACTATTAAAGGGATACGGTAACAGTGTGTCCCATAATTGGTCACAATCTCCATAGAGCACGGAATTCCCACAGTCACTATTAAAAGGATACGGTAACATTGTGTCCCATACTAGGTCACAATCTCCATAGAACAGAATTCCTACAGTCACTATTAAATGGATAACGGTAAACATGTGTCCGCATACTCTGTCACAATCTCCATAGGGACATAATTCCTACAGTCACTATTAAAGGATACGTAACCTGTGTCCCCCATACTCATGTCACAATCTCCATAGAGACGAATTCCTACAGTCCTATTAAAAGGGGATACGGTAACAATGTGTCCCCTACTATGTCACAATCTCCATAGAGACAGAATTCCTACATCACTATTAAAGGGATAACGGTAACCCGTTGTCCCATACTATGTCCACAATCTCCATAGAGACAGAATTCCCTACAGTCACTATTAAAGGGATACGGGTAACAGTGTGTCGCATACTAATGTCACAAGCTCCATAGAGACGGAATTCCTACAGTCACTATTAAAGGGATACTGTAACAATGTGTCCCTACTAGGCACAATCTCCATAGAGACGGAATTTCCTACAGTCGCTATTAAGATATAACGTTACAGTGTGGTCCCTACTATGTCACAATCTCCATAGAGACGGAATTCCCTACAGTCACTATTAAAGGGATAACGGTAACAGGGGTGTCCCCTACTATGTCACAATCTCCATAGAGACTGAATTCCTACATTCGCTATTAAAGGGATACGGTAACAATGTTCCATAATATGTCACAATCTCCTAGAGAACGGAATTCCTACATTCGCTATTAAAGGTATGATGGTAACACTGTGTCCCATACTAATGTCAGCAATCTCCATAGGACAGAATTCCCTACAGTCACTATTAGGGGATACCGGTAACATGTGTCCCATACTATGTCACAATCTCCATAGAGACGGAATTCCTACCGTCGCTAATTAAAGGGATACGTAACAGTGTGTCCATACTATGTCATATCTTCCATAGAGACAGACTGCCTACAGTCACTATTAAGGGATACGGTAACAAGTGTGTCCCATACTATGTCACAACTCCATAGAGACGGAATCCTACAGTCTCTTTAAAGGGATACTGTAAACATTGTGTCCCATACTATGTCACAATCTCATAGAGACAGAATTCCTACAGTCCCTATTAAAGGGATACGGTAACAATGTGTCCCTACTAATGTGCACAATCTCCATAGAGACAGAATTCCTACAGTCACTATTAAAGGGATACGGTAACAGTGTGTCCCACATGCGCAACAATCTCCATAGAGAGGAATTCCCTACAGTCACTATACAGGGATCCGGGTAACAGTGGTGTCCCATACCTGTCCAATCTCCATATAGACGGAATTCCTCAGTCACTTTAAGGGATAACGGTAACACTGTGTCCCAACTATGTCACACTCCCATAGAGACGGAATCCTACAGTCACTATAAAGGGTACAGTAACATTGTGTCCATACTATGTCCACAATCTCCATAGAGACGGAATTCCGACAGTCGCTATTACACTGGTACGGTAACAGTGTGTCCCATACTAATGTCACAATCCCTAGAGACGGAATTCCTAACAGTTGCTATTAAAGGGGAATCCGTTAACATTTTGTCCCATACATGTCAGCACATTCTCCATAGAGACGGAATTCCTACAGTCGCTATTGAAATGGATACGTACAGTTTCCCATACTAATGTCACAATCTCCATAGAGAAAAATCCTCAGTCCACTTTAAGGGATAACGGTAATCTGTGTCCCATACTAATGTCACAATCTCCAGAGAGAGGAATTCCTACAGTTCACTATTAAGGGATAACGGTAACGTGTGTCCATACTAAATGTCACAATCTTCCATAGAGTGGAATTCCTACGTCACTAAAAGGGATAACTGGTAACATGTGTCCCATACTATGTCACACTCTCCATAGAGAACGGAATTCCGTACAGTCACTATTAAGTGATACAGTAAATTGTGTCCCATACTGATGTCACAATCTCCATAGAGACGGAATCCTACAGTCGCTATTCAAGGGATACGGTAACAGTGTGTCCAATACTATGTCACAATCCTCCATAGAGAACGGAATTCCTACAGTTTCTATTAAAGGATAACGGTAACAGTGTGTCCCATACCTATGTCACATCTCCATAGAGACGGAATTCCTACAGTCGCGATTAAGGGATAGCGGTAACAGTGTGTCCTACTATTTCACATCTCCATAGAGACAGAATTCCTACAGTCACTATTTAAAGGGATAACGGTAACAGTGTGGGTCCGCCTCCTATGTCACAATCTCCATAGAGATGAATTCCTACATCACTATTAAAGGGATACTAACAGTGTGTCCCATACTATGTACAATCTCCATAGATATGGATTCCTACAGTCACTATTAAGGATACGGTAACAATGGTGTCCCCACACTATGTCACAGATTCCATAGAGACGGGATTCCCTACAGTCGTATTACAGGGATCGGTAACAATGTGTCCCACACTATGTCACATTCTCCTATAGATGGAATTCCTACAGTCGCTATTAAAGGGATACGGTAACCATGTGTCCACACTATGTACACAATCTCCATAGAGACAGAATTCCTACGTCGCTATTAAAGGGATAACGGTAAACAGTGTGTCCCATACTATTCACAATCTCCATAGAGACAGAATTCCTACAGTCGCTATTAAAGGGATAACGGTAACAGTGTGTCCCATACTATGTTCAACAATCTCCTAGAGACGGATTCCACAGTTTCGCGAGTAAAGGGATAGTAACAATGTGTCCCAACTAATTCCAATCCTCCATAGAGACGGAATTCCTACAGTCACTATTAAGGGATACGGTAACGTGTGTCCCCCATACTCATGTCACAATCTCCAGATAGACAGAATTCCTACAGTCCATATTAAAGGGATAAGGAACAATGTGTCCCCATATATGTCACATCCCAATAGAGACGGAATTTTCCTACAGTCGCTATTAAAGGGATACGGTAACATGTGTCCCCTACTATGTACAATCTCCATAGAGAACGGAATTCCTACAGTCCCCGCTTTAAAGGGATACGGTAACGTGTGTCCGCACTACTATGTCACAATCTCCATAGAGACGGAATCCTACAGTCGCTATTAAAGGATACGGTAACCAATGTGTCCCATACGATGGCACAATCTCCCTAGAGACGAATTCCTACAGTCGCTAGTAAAAGGGATACGTTAACAACGTGTGCCCATACTATGTCCCACAATCTCCATGGAGTGGAAATTCCTACATCGATATTAAAGGATACGTAACAGTGGGTCCCTACTATGTCACAATCTCCATAGAGACGGAATTCCTACAGTCGCTAGTAAGGGATACGGTAAACAGTTGTCCCATCCTAGGTCACAATCTACATAGAGAACGGAATTCCTACAGTCCGCTATAGGGATACTAACAATGTGTCCCATACGCTGTCACAATCTCCATAGAGACGGAATTCCTACAGTCGCTAGTAAAGGATACGGTAACTGTGTCCCATACTATGGTCCCAATCTCCATGAGATGGAATTCCTACAGTCGCTATTAAAGGGATACGGTAACAAGTGTGTCCCGCATACTATGTCACAATCTCCATGAGACGGAAATTCCTACAGTCGCTATTAAAGGGATAACGGTACCAGTGGTGTCCCATACTATGTCACAATCTCCATGGAGATGGAATTCCTACAGGCCGCTATTAAGGGATACGTAACGTGGTCCCATACTATGTCACATCTTCCATAGAGACAGAATTCCTACCGTCACTATTAAATGATACGGTAACAGTGTGTCCGCATACTATGTCATAATCTCCTAGAGACAGAATTCCTACTTTGTTATTAACGGGATACGGTAACGTGTGTCCCATCAATGTCACAATTCCTAGAGACGGCATTTCCTACGTCCATTAAGGGATATGGTAACAATGTGTCCCAATACTTGCCACAATCTTCATAGACGACAGAATTCCTACAGTCCACTATTATAAAGTGATAACGGTACAGTGGTGTCCCATACTATTGTCTAATATCCATAGAGACAGAATTCCTACAATTTGTTATTAAAGGGAATAACGGTAACAGTGTGTCCCATACATGTCCACAATCTCCATAGAGATCGGAATTCCTACAGTCGTATTAAAGGGATATGGTAACAATGTTCCCATACTATGCCCAATCTTCATAGAGACAGAATTCCTACATACTATTGGGCTACGGTACAGTGTGTCACCCATACTATGTCCCAATCTCCATAGAGACGGATTCCCACAGTCACATTAAAGGGATACGGTAACTTGTGTCCCATAATATGTTCCCAATCTCCATCGAACGGAATTCCCACAGTCACTATTAAAGGATACTGTAACAGTGTGTCCCATAATATGTAACAATCTCCATAGACCGAATTCCCACAGTCATATTAAGGGATACGGTAACAGTGTGTCCCGACTATGTCCACACTCCTAGAGACAGAATTCCTACAGTCACATTAAGGTACGGTAAACATTGGTGTCCCATCCTATGTCACAATCTCCATAGAGACGGAATTCTACAGTCGCTATTAAAGGGATACGGTAACAGTGTTGTCCCATACTATGTCACAATCTCCATATAGACGATTCCTACATCGCTATTAAGGATACGGTAACAGTGGTGTTCCCATACTATGGTCACAATCTCCAGAGAGACGGAATTCCTACTCTGTTATTAAAGGATACGGTAACATTGTGTCCCATAACTTTGTCCCAATCCCATATAAGACAGAATTCCTACAGTCGCTATTAAGGGATACGGTACAGGGTGTCCGCATAACTTTGTCACAATCTCCAAGAGAGCAGAATTCCCTACAGTCCTCGATTAAAGGGATGACGGTAACAGTTGGTCCATAATATGTTCACAATCTCCATATAGACGGAATTCCTACAGTCGTCTATTAGAAGGGATACGGTACATGTGTCCCATACTAGTCACAATCTCCATAGGACGAATTCCTCAACATCTTTATTAAAGGGATACGGTACAGTGTTGCCCATACTATGTCACAATCTCCATATAGACGGAATTCCTACATCTGTTTTAAGGGATCGGAACAGTGTGTCCCATACTATGTCACCATCTCCATAAGACAGAATTCCTACAGTCACTATTAAGGGATATGGTAACATGTGTCCCAATACTATGTCACAATCTCCCTAGAGACGGAATTTTTCCCCCCCCCCTTTAACCAAGTCACTAATTAAAGGGACCGGTACCAATGTGTCCTCCTAATATGTCACAATCTCCATCGAGACGGAATTCCTACATCTGTTATTAAAGGGATAGGGTAACAGTGTTTCCGCATACTATGTCCAAGCTCCATAGAGACGAATTCCTACAGTCACTATTAAAGGGATACGGTAACAGTGTGTCCCATACTATGTCACATCTCCATAGAGACAGAATTCCTACAGTGCACTATTAAAGGGATACGGTAACAATGTTGTCCCATACTATGTCCAATCTCCATAGAGACGGAATTCCTTCAGTCGCTATTAAAGGGATACGGTAACAATGTATTCCTATAACAGACTTAGCCATAGCGAAACCATGCCAGGTAGCAATGTCTAGAGCTAGCAAGATATTTCTTTATAAAGAGGGGAATAGATCCAAGGGAGAAAATATTTCTCCCATCTTTACAGGCCCTGGTAGGCCTCATTTGGAATAATGCTGTGGGCAGTGTTTGGAAATCCCATAACAAAAGGGACTTCTTGGAAATTGAGGCAGTTCAGAGAAGGGCAACTAAATTATAAGGAATGGAGGGGCTTGAAATGCAGGCAATTAGACACGTTATAAACTAAATTAATAAGGGGAATGGAGGGGCGTGAATATGCAGGCAGATTAGACAAGTTTATAACTCAATAATAAGGGGAATGAGGGGCTTGACTATGCAGTGCATATTAGACCAGTTAGGGGCTGTGTTACATTGGATACGCGGTCGTTGCGATGGGGACCTGATAACCTTATAGCAAATATATTTAATGGCCCATACCTGACTCTCTGGTCATTGTTCACTAATAGTTCATCATCAGAGGCCACGTGGACATCCTTTAAGGTTGGAAGAAAAGAAGTTTCATCTTCAGGTTAGGAAAGGTTTCTTTACAGTGAGAACGGTGACACTGTGTAACTGTCTTCCGCAGATGTGGTGTAATGGCAACTTCAGTTCAATAGCGTTTAAAAAAGGCCGGATAAGTTTTCTAAAACTAATAATATTGAGAGTTTACTGGTATTAATACATATACTGTGAGTTTCTGGTTGGTACAGGAACTATATATATTGAGAATTACTGGTATAATACCTATACTGTAGTTCTGGTTTGTACAGGATACTATATAATATTGAGAATTACTGGTATTAATAACTGTAGTTTCTGTTTGGTACATGGATAATATCATATTGAGAATTACTGTTTAAATGCATATATCTGTAGGCTGGTTGGTACGGGGATACTATAATAATATTGAGAATTACTGGATTATACATATACTGAAGTCTGGTTGGGGGTGAGGGGTGGGGGGATACTATATACATATTGAGAATACTGTGTGATTAATATACTGTAGTTCTGGTTTGGTACGGGGATACTATATAATATTGAGAATTACTGTATTAATGCATATACTGGTAGTTTCTGGGTGGTAACGGGGATAACTATAATAAATATTGAGAATTAACTGGTATTAATCCATATACTGTCGGTTCTGTTGGTACAGGGATAGGCTATATAATATTGAGAATTACTTGTATAATACATATACTTTAGTTCTGGTTGTACAGGGATACTATATAATATTGATTATTACTGGATTAAATACATATACCTGTAGTTCTGGTTGTACAGGGATACTATATAATATTGAATTACTGTGTGATTAATACGATAGACTGGTAGTTCTGGTTGTACACGGATACTATATATATTGAGATTACTGTATTAATATCTATACTTAGTTCATGGTGGTACATGGGATACTATAGAATATTGGAATTACGTGGTATTACTGCCTAGACTAGAGTTCTGGGGGTTACGGGATTAACATAAAAATTAATATGGAATTACTGGTCATTAATACTATACTGGTAGTACACTGATTGTATTGGGCTCCTCTTGAGAGAATCACTGCCCTAAACATACTGGATACTTCCGACCAGTTGTTCTGTGTTGTTTCCATCGATCAAGCGGTAAGCTCTGATCTGTATGTAGATGATGCAGCCAAGATGGCGCCACCCAGCTGTCAGTCTGGGGTCAAATTCACACAAAGATTTAAATGTCAGGAAAGTGCCAGGGAAATTCTCCCCCTTATCCTTTATTCATGTTCAGCCAAATTGAAATTCCATGTCTCACGTGGCCTTTCCTTTAAATATCAACGTGGCTTTTCATGAGAAGGCCGGGTCCAAGAAATAGTCAGAACTGACCCAATACAATGATGAAGAGAATAACCAAATTCTCTTCTGTTCCAGTTATTATTACTGTATTTATTTTCTTATTACAATTATTATTACTGATATTATTATTTTACTGTTATTAGGATTCTTATTATTGTTAATAACAGTAATAATAATAACAATATCTGTTGTATTCAATTAGATCAACTGGACTTGAAGTTTAGTTCTTTTTCTTCTTGAGACGTTTCGCTAGTTCATCCGACTGGCTTTCCCTAATTCAGAATGACTTTTCAAAGACATCTGTGGCAATTATGTACCCCTGGAAATCCCAATTGCATACTCACGCCATGTTAAAGGGTGTGATTAGATAGTGCTAAAAGGTGTTTAGAACGCCCAAGTTCAGGTGTTTAAAAACACATTGTACATGGGCAGACATTTGGTGTCGAACCCCCAACTCGTCTTTATGGCTTGGTTTCTTTACATGAAATGGCCTCCTTACACATCTGCTTGCAACCAGTCAACTTCCTATCGCCAGTATGTTAACATTACAATCTTCAAAGGTATGTCCTTTATCCTTTAATATGCATGTGTACTCGGCTGAGTCCTGACCCAGGATATTGGCTCTTCTGTGCTGGGCCACACACGTTGATGCAGTTGCTGTTTTGGTCTCCCCTACTACAAATCGAGCTTCTTCACTGCACTGCCTGCGTATATATGTTCATTCTTCACTGCACTGCCGTATATGAATGTCACTCTTCACTGCACTGCACTCGTATAATGATGTCACTACTGCACTGCCACTGCGTTATATGATGTCGCTTTTCTTGTGTGTCGTATTGGGTCTTTTCGGATGTTAACTCAATTGCTATTCGCGGCTTAGTGTGTTGTTTCCTGTTTAAAGCATACGGATACAGTGGTGAAGAATTCTTCTCTGGAGACCCCTGCTAACATAGGAATGACCATGTCTTTCTTCTGTCTTGCTTTTCTCCCCTTCACTGTTGGTATTCGTTTCTTTCCAATATCGAAACACAAGAACAGTGACCTCAGTACGCAGTGCAGTGAAGAGTGACATCATATACCAGTGTCAGTGGTGGGAAGAGTGACTCATATACGCAGTGCAGTGAGATAAGTGACATCATATACCGCAGTGGCAGGCGTGAGAGTGTACATTATATACGCCAGGCCAGTCAGTGAAAGTGACATCATATATCATGCAGAAAGGCATTACCAGTGCAGTGAAGAGTTGACATCATAACGCAGTGCAAGTGAGTAAGAGTGACTCATATCGTGCAGTGCAGTGAAAGTGACATCATATGCGCGGCAGTGGCAGTGAAAGGCAATCAATATCGCATGCAGTGCAAGGCAATAAGTGCAGTGCAGGCAGTCGATTGCTTCTGATTGTATGTGGAGGAGACCACACAGCAACTGCCTCAACTGTATGGCCCAGCACAGAAGAGCCAATTCCTCGGGTGCAGGACTCCAGCCGTGTACCTGCATCTAATGGTAAAGGACATACCTTTGAAGATTGTAATGTTTAACATACTGGCGAAGGAACTTGACTGGTTCAAGAGAGGTGTTAAGGAGGCCCTATTTTATGAAAATAAGACCG
>JAACNH010000386.1:58821-83564 GCA_019447015.1 Hymenochirus boettgeri
ACATAAATGGCCTCCTTAACACCTCTCTTGAACCAGTCACGTTCCTTCGCCAGTATGTTAACATTACAATCTTCAAAGGTATGTCCTTTATCCTTAAGATGCAGGTACTCGGCTGAGTCCTGACCCAAGGAATTGGCTCTTCTGTGCTGGGCCACACGTTGATGCAGTTGCTGTTTGGTCTCCCCTACATACAAATCAGAGCATTCTTCACTGCACTGCGCTGCGTATATGATGTCATTCTTCACTGCACTGCGTATATGATGTCACTCTTCACTGCACTGCACTGCGTATATGATGTCACTCTGCACTGCACTGCGTATATGATGTCGCTTTTCTTGTGTTTCGGTATTGGGTCTTTCGGATGTACCAATTGCTGCCTTAGTGTGTTGTTCGGTTTAAAGCAGACAGGGATACAGTGGTGAAAATTCTTCTCGGAGACCCCTGCTACATATGGAATGACCATGTTCTTTCTTCTGTCTTGCTTTTCCCCTTCACTGTTGGTATTCGTGTTCTTTCCAATATCGAAACACAAGAAAGTGACATCATATACGCAGTGCAGTGAAGAGTGACATCATATACGCAGTGCAGTGGCTGGGAAGAGTGACATCATATACGCAGTGCAGTGGAAAGGTGACATCATATACGCAGTGCAGGGTCGTAGATTACATTATATACGCAGGCAGTCAGTGAAATGACATCATATATGCATTGCATGAAGAGTGACATATACCAGTGCAGTGAAGAGTGACCATCATATACGCAGTGCAAGTGCAGTAAGAGTGACATCATATACGCGTCAGTGCAGTAAGTGACATCATTACGCAGTGTGCAGTGCAGTGAAAGTGACATTCATCGCAGCAGTTAGAATGAATCAAGCAGTGCCAGTGCAGTGACAGAATGCTTCTGATTTGTATGTAGGGGAGACCAAACACAGCAACTGCATCAACGTGGATGGCCCAGCACAAAGAGCCAAATCCTGGGTCAGGACTCCAGCCGGTAACCTGCATTATTAAGGATAAAGGACAGTACCTTTGAAGATTTAATGTTTAACATACTGGCGAAGGAACTTGACTGTTCAAGAGAGGTGTTAAGGAGGCCATTTATGTTAAAAGAAACAAGCCTAAAGAGAGTTGGGGGTTCGACACCAACTGTCTGCCATGACAATGCTGTATTTTTAACACCTATCTCGGCGTTCCTATAACACCTCTTAGCCCACTATCTCAATCACACCCTTTAACATGGCGTGATGATGCTATTGGGATGTTCCAGGGGTACATAATTGCCACAGATTCTTTGTACAAGTCACTCTGAATTGAGAAAGCCAGTCGGATGACTAGCGAAACGTCTCAAGAAGAACTAAACTTCAGTCCAGTTGATCTAATTGATACCAAATACGATATATTTTATTATTATTACTGTTTTTTCTTCTTCCTAATTCGTCGTCTGATTTCCATATCCTACAATAGAAAGTTGGGAAAATTTTATTTACAAAAGGATTAAGACGAACAGAAAGGCCTTTTGGAATGTTGTGAGACGGTGTGGACAGATCCTGTTCCGTTAGGAACCTAACCGACAAGGCGCACATTTCACACCCCCCGCTGTGAACACACATTAATACTGAGAGGACCCTAATACTGAGATTCGGCTTTTTAAGCAGCGAATGCTCTTTCAATTCCCAGGTACTTTATGGCCGTCAATTCCGTATATAAAGGGGAGTTCACCCTGTTCCTATATAATAACCCACATTATCATGATAATTTTACTGCCTGTTACTGGATATTGGGTCCTTTTACTTTCAAAACGGTTGCTAAATCCTGGTTATCTATATGGCAGTATTCTGTGTAAATCTCATGGCAATGTAAATAATATACAGATGAAAACCGTACGCAGAATACCGATCCCCATAATTAGTTATACAGATACCGTGCTATAATCCGTCCCATATTAAAATACAGATACCGTACTATAATAATGATCACTAATTAAATACAGATACCGTACTATAATAACGATCCCAATACTATAATACCGTATCCCCATAATAAATACAGATACCGTACTATAATAAAATACCGATCCTCATAATAAATACTATCCGTACTATATATACCGATCCCATAATAAATACAGATACCGTACTATGATAACGATCCAATACTAATAATACCGAATCTCCATAATTAAATACAGATACCGTACTATGATAACTAGCAATACTATAAACCGTGCCTCCCATAATTAAATACAGATACCGTACTATGATAACGATCCAATACTAATAATACGCGATCCCATCATTTAAAACAGGATACCGTACTATTACCTATCCCATAATTAAAACAGATATCGACTATAATACCGATCCCCTCATGTAAATACAATACTGTACATAATCCGATCCCATCATTAAATACAGATCCGTACTATAATACTGATCCCATACTAAATACAGATACCGTTACTATAATACCGACTCCCATATTAACCTAGCAGATACTGTACTATAATAATACCGATCCCATAATTAAATACGATACCGTACTTAGATCCCCCGCATTCCATACATAAAACCAATCCATATTAAAATACAGATACCGACTATAATACCGATCCCATAATTAGAATAAGGATACTGTAGCATAATACCGATCCCATAATATAAATCAGATACCCGTACTATAATACCGCTCCCATAATTAATCCAGATACCGTACTATAAACCGTCCCATAATTAAATACAGATACCTGTACTATAAGACCGATCCCATAATTAATACAGAATAGATACCGTACATAATACCGATCCCATAATTAAATACAGATAATACCGTACTATAATAAATACCGATCCCATAAATTAACAACAGATACCATCACAATAATACCATCCGAATAATACCGATAATTAATACCAATACCATATTAAAATCAGATACCATGCTATAATAAAAACTGTATAGAATAAACCTATACCATACAATAAAACCCTATAATAAAATTCAGATACCATATAAAAATACTATTCCCTGCTATAATACCAATTCCATACTAAAATACATAAAACATATTGACACTATAACCATTTATAATAACCCCGATCCCATACAAATAAAACATACTACCTAACATCTGGAAACCATGCTAAAATACCAATCACACACTAAAACGCAGATACCCTTGCTATTTAATCTAATCCATACTAAACAACGGATATCATACTTAAACAAAAATACATAAGCCAGCTTAAAATCAGATACTATAAAAACTGATATCACACTAAAATACAATACCATATTATAATACCAATCCCAACTAACATATGAATAACCATATTTAAATACCAATCTGTATATTTTGATACCAGCTAAAACCTCGAATACCATAATATACTGACTACAGATAACATATAAAATTACTGATACCTTACAGTACCGTAAAACGTACAACTAAAAGTACCGATACCATACAAAAAAGTACCATACTAAAAATACAGATACCCTTACAAAAAAGTACCATACTAAAATACAGATACCTTACAAAAAGTACCCTACTCAAATAACCAGATACCTTAAAAAATACCGATCATAAATACAGATACCTTACACAAAAGTACCCCTACAAAATACAGATACCTTACAAAAAAAAGGTACCATAACTAAAAATACCATACCTTAACAAAAAGACCATACTAAATACAGATACCTTACAAAAAAGTAACCATACTAAAATCAGATACCTTACAAAAAAAGTACCATACTAAAATTACAGATACCTTACAAAAAAGAACCATAATAAAAATACCGATACCTTACAAAAAAGTACCATACTCCAGACTAAAATACCGATAACCATACAAAAAAAAGTACATACTAAACATACAGATACCTTACAAAAAGTACCATAATAAAATACCGATACCTACAAAGTACCATACTCAAAAATACAGATACCTTCCAAAAAACGTACCATACTAAATAACCGATACCATGACAAAAAAGTACCATACTAAAATACAGAGACCTACAAAAAAGTCCATATACAAATCCAGATACCATAACAAAAAATTACCATACTAAAATACAGATAACCTTACAAAAAAGTACCATACTAAATACCGTAGCCGATACAAAAAAGTACCATAATAAAATACGATCCATACAAAAGTACCATACCTAAATACAGATCCCTACAAAAAGTACCATAATAAAATACAGATCCATACAAAAAGTACCATACTAAAATACAGCTCCTTACAAAAAAGTCCATACTAAAATAACGATACCAGACAAAAAAAGTACCATACTAAATACATATACCTTACAAAAAGTACCATAATAAATACGATACCCATACAAAAAAGTACCCATACTAAAATACGATACCTTACAAAAAAAGTACCAACTAACATACCGATACCATACAAAAAAAGTACCATACTAAAATACAGATACCTTACAAAAAGTACCATATAAACTACGATACCACACAAACAAGTCCCAACTAAAATAAAGATACCATAACAAAAAAGTACCATACTAAAATAACCGTTACCATCCAAAAAAGTACCATATTAAATCAGATACTTACAAAAAAGCTCCCAAACGAAAATACAGATACCTTACAACAAACGTACCATACTAAAATTACAGATCCTTACAAAAAAAGGTCCCATACTAAAATACAGATATCCTTACAAAAAAAGTACCATACGAAATACCGTACCATACAAAAAATACCATAAATAAAATCCGATACCATACAAAAAGTCCATACTAAATACGATACCGTACAAAAAGGTACCATACTAAAATACCTAACCATACAAAAAGTACCATAATAACATACAGATACCATACAAAAACGTACCATAACTAAAATACAGATACATACAAAAAAGTACCATACTACAGATCAGATACATAAAAAATTACCATACTAAAAACAAGCCTTACAAAAAAGTACCATACTAAAATACCGATACCATACAAAAAAGTACCATACTAAAATAACAGATACCTTACAAAAAGTTACCATAATAAAATACAGATACCATACAAAAAGTACCATACTACAATACAGATACCTCTTACAAAAAAAGTACCATACTAAAATACAGATACCACCTTACAAAACAGTACCAACTAAATACCGATACCATACAAAAAAGTAACCATACTAAAATACCATATCCTTACAAAAAGTACCATATAAAATACCGATACCATACAAAAAGTACCATACTAAAATACGATACCTTACAAAAAACGTCCCAGCTAAAATACCTATCCACAAAAAAGTACCATACTAAAATACAGATAAACCCTTACAAAAAGTACCATAAATAAATCCAGATACCATACAAAAAAGTACCATACTCAAATCAGATACCATAACAACAAGTACCATCTCAAATACAGATACCAACAAAAAGTACCATACAAAATACAGATAACCATACCAAAAAGTACCATATACTAAATACAGTACCATACAAAAAGTACCACCTAAAATCCCGATCACCATACAAAAAGTACCACAAAAATACAGATACCATACAAAAAAGACAATACTAAAATACAGATACCATACCAAAAAGTACCATACACTAAAATACAGTACATACAAAACAGTAACCATACGTAAAGATCAGATACGCAACAAAAAGTACCATCCTAAAATCAGATACCTTACAAAAAAAGTACATACTAAATACTGACCATCCATAACAAAAAATTACCATACTAAAATATCAGATACCTACAAAAAGTACCATAATAAATACAGATCCATACAAAAAAAAAAAAAAGTACCTACTAAAATACGAGATACCTTACAAAAAACGTACCATACTCAAATACCGATATACCATGACAAAAAAGCCCATAATAAAATACAGATACCATACAAAAAAGTACCATACTAAAATACAGATATCCCCCACCACTTACAAAAAGTACCATACTAAAATACAGATACCATACAAAAAAGTACCATACTAAATACAGATAACCATACAAAAAAGTCCATACTAAATACAGATACCATACAAAAAGTACCATACCTAAAATACCAGATACCATACAAAAAGTACCATACTAAAATACAGATACGCATATACAAAAAAGTCCTCTAATATACAGATACCTAACAAAAAAGACCATACTAAAAATACAGATTACCATACACAAAAGTACCATACTAAAATACCGATACCATACAAAAAAGTACCGATACTAAAATACAGATACCATCAAAAAGTAACCATACGAAAAATCACCGAACCCTTTACAAAAAAAGTACCATACTAAATACCGATACCATACAAAAAGTACCATACTAAAATACAGATACCTTACAAAAAAGTACCATAGATAATCCAGATACCAATAACAAAAAAGTACCTACTACAATACAGATACTTACAAACAATTACCATACGAAAATAATACCGATACGCATACAAAAAGTACCATAATAAAATACAGAATACCATAACAAAAAAGTACCATACTAAAATACAGATACCGCTACAAAAAAAGTACCATACTAAAATACAGATCCATAACCAAACAAGGACCATACTAAAATACAGATACCAACAAAAAAGTACCATACTAAAATACAGATACCTTACAAAAAAGTACCCACACTAAAAGACTATACCATACAAAAAAATACCATACTAAAATACCGATACCATACAAAAAAGTACCATACTAAAAATACAGATACCGTACAAAAAAGTACCATATAAATAACAGATACCCTAACCATACAAAAAAGTAACCATCTAATACAGATACCATACAAAAAAGTCCCAACTAAAATATCACCGTTACCCAATACAAAAAAAGTACCATATTAAAATACAGATACCTTACAAAAAAGTACCATAACTAAAAGACAGAGACATTCACAAAAAAAAGTACATACTAAAATACGATCCTCAAAAAAGTACAACTAAAAATACAGATACCTTACAAAAAAGTACCGATACCTAAATAACCGAACCATACAAAAAGTACCATATAAAAACCGATAACCATACAAACAAGTACCATACTAATACAATACCTTACAAAAAAGTACCATACTAAAATACCGCTAACCATACAAAAAAGTACCATAATAAAATACAGATACCATACCAAAAAAGTAACATACTAAAATACAGATACCATAAAAAAGTACCATACTAAAATACAGATACCATACAAAAAAAGTACGCATACTAAAATACAAGATACCTTACAAAAAAAGTACTCTAAATACCGATACCATACAAAAAGTTACCATAGATTAAAATACAGATACCTTAACAAAAAAGTACCATAAATAAAATACCGATACCAGACAAAAAGTACCATACTAAAATACAGAATACCTTAACAAAAGTACCATACTAAAATAAATACCGTTACCATACAAAAAAAGTACCGATTAATACAGATACCTTACAAAAAAGAAGTACCATACTAAAATACAGATACTTACAAAAAGTACCATACTAAAATACAGATACCTTACACAAAAAGTACCATCACTAAAATACAGATACCTTACAAAAAAAGTACCATACTAAAATACCGATACCATACAAAAAAGTACCATAATAAAATACAGATGACCCTATCGACAAAAAAAGTACCATACTAAAATACAGATCCCTTCCAAACAAGTAACCATACTAAAATACAGATACCTACAACAAAAAAAAAAATGTACCATACTAAAATACAGATACCATTACAAAAAAGTACCATACTAAAACAGATACCTACAAAAAAAGTACCATACTCAAAAAATACCGTCCATACAAAAAAGTACCATAATGAAAATACGATACCATACAAAAAAGTACCATCTAAAATACAGATCCCAACAAAAAGTACCATAACTAAAATACAGATCCATACAAAAAGTACATATAAAATACAGATAACCTTACAAAAAAAGTACGCATACTAAAATACCGATACCATACAAAAAAGTACCATAGTAAAATACAGATACCTTAGCAACACAGTACCATCCTAAAAAATACGATACCGTACAACAAACAAAGTACCATACTAAAATACAGATACCTTACAAAAAAAGTACCATCTAAAATATAGATACCATTACAAAAAAATTTACCATACTAAAATACCGATACCATACAAAAAAGTACCTACTAAAATCAGAATACCATACAAAAAGCACCATAACTAACATACAGATACCTAAAAAAAGTACATATAAATACCGATAGACATACACAAAAAGTACCATAATAAAATACAGATACCATACAAAAAAGTAACCATACTAAATACAGATACATATGACAAAAAAGTCACCATAACTAAAATACAGATCCATACAAAAAAATTACCTACTAAAATACAGATACCTTACAAAAAAGTAACCATACTAAAATACCGATACCATGACAAAAATACCATACTCATACAGATAACCTTACACCAAGTACCATAATAAAAGACAGATACCATACAAAAAGTACCATACTAAAATACATATCACCTTTACAAAAAAGTCCATACTAAAATACCGTACCATACAAAAAGTACCATACTCAAATACAGATACCATACAAAAAAGTACCATACGAAAATAAGATACCTTACAAAAAGTAAACCATACTAAATCATATACCATAACAAAAAGTACCATACTAAAATACAGAATACCATAACAAAAACGTACCACCTACAATACAGAACCATAAACAAAAAAGTACGCATATAAAGATACAGATACCATACAAAAAGTCCATACTAAATACAAGATACCATACACAAAAGTACCATACTAAATACAGATACCTACAAACAAGTACCATAACTAAAAATACAGATACCATACAAACAAGTACATACAAAATACAGATACCATACACAAAAGTACCATACTAAAATACAGATACCATAAAAAAAGTACCATACTAAATACAGAAAAAAAAAAAAATACCTTCAAAAAAAGGTACCCAAAAGAAAACCCAAAAAAAAAAAAAAAAAAAAAAAACACACCACCCCCACCAAACCAACCACCCATACTAAAATACTGATACCAGACCAACAAATACCATCTAAAATACAGATGACCTTACAAAAAAGTAACCATAAATAAAATACATATACCTACCAAAAAGTACCAGTACTAAAATACAGATACCTTTACAAAAAATCCATACTAAAATACCGATACCATACAAAAAAGTACATATAAATACAGATACCATACAAAAAAGACCAACTAAAATACAGATACCTTAAAAAAGTACCATACTAAAATACAGAACCATACCAAAAAGTACCATACCAAAATACAGATACCATACAAAAAGTACCATACTAAATACAGATACCCATACAAAAAAGTCCATACTAAAATACAGATACCTACAAAAAAGTACCATACTAAAATACTCCCATACAAAGTACCATACTAAAATACGATACCATACAAAAAAGTACCATACTAAAATACGATACATAAAACCAAAAAATACCATAGTGCTTACTCAGATTACCATACAAAAAAGTACCATCCTAAAATACAGATACCTACAAAAAAGTACCATACTAATAATACAGTACCTTACAGAAAAAGTACCATACTAAATACCTCTACCATACAAAAAACGTACCATACTAAAATCAAGATACCTTACAAAAAATTACCATAATAACATACAGATCCATACAAAAAAGTACAACTAAATACAGATACCTTACAAAAAAGTACCATACTAAAATACACCGAGACCGATACAAAAGTACCATAATAAAATAACAGATACCATACAAAAAGTACCAATACTAAATACAGATACCTGACAAAAAATTACCATCCTAAATACAGAATACCATAACAAAAAAGTGACCATACTAAAATAAGAATACCATACCAAAAAGTACCATACTAAAATACAGATCCTTACAAAAAAAGTACCACACTAAATACAGATACCATACAAAAAAGTACCATACTAAAAAACGATTACTTAAAAAAAAGTACCATACTAAACTACAGATACCTTACCAAAAACGTACCATCGAAATATACAATAACTTACAAAAAAAAGTACCATACTAAAATACAGATACCTTACAAAAAAAAGTACCCATACTAAAATACAGATACCTTATTTACCAAAAGTAAACATACTAAAATACCGATACCATACCAAAAGTACCATAATAAATACAGATACCATACAAAAAAGTACCATACTAAATACAGATACCTTACAAAAAGTACCATCCTAAAATACAGATACCATACAAAAAAATTACATACTAAAAACAGATCCTTAAAAAAGTACCATACTAAAAATCCAGATACCTTACAAAAAAGTACCATACTAAAATACAGATCCTTACAAAAAAAGTAACCATACTAAAATACAGATACCTTACAAAAAAGTACCATACTTAAAATACAGATACCATACAAAAAAGTCACCATACTACAATACAGATCCCTACCAAAAAAGTACCATAAAAATCTACCCAGTACAGGAAAAGAGAGAATACTACTCCCCCAATTCAATGGATTTGGCCCCATGTTTTATTGGATGGTTCCTGCTGTGGTGCCAGTGCGTATGCCTTTTATTGTATGGCAGTAACAATTGTTTATGTAGAGTTGACATTGTTTATATTCTGGCAACTCTGGAGATCTGAGCCAATGTGGTGATTTGGATCTCCTGCCGTGGACTTTCACAAGTTAACATTCGGGTGGCACTCCTGTAATTTTTTATCCTTGTCCTTAAAAACACAAACCTTATTAGCCATCACTGATTGCAAGCGCTGCAGGCGAGAGAATTACCCAGGGTAAATGGGTTTAAATAAATAAGTTCCTTTGAGATGTTCTATCTGGATCCCACAGCTGTGTGGTGACATTTCCATATATCAAGATACACTGGGTAATTAGTGTCACTGCTAATTGCAATCTGCAGCTCCTACCATCCACCTCAATGTGACAATTGAAGCTAATCTCCATAGAGACAGAACTCCCTACATCTGTTTATTAAAAGGTATACGGTAACAATGTGTCCCATAATCACATGTCACAATCTCCATAGAGACAGAATTCCTACATCGTTATTAAAGGATAACGTAACAATGGTGTCCCATAATATGTCACAATCTCCATAGAGAAGAATTCCTTACAGTCGTTAAAGGGATACGGTAACATGTGTCCCATAATATGTCACAATCTCCATAGAGGACAGAATTCCTACAATCTTTTATTAAAAGGGATACGGTAACAAGTGTGTCCCCATAATATGTCACAATCTCCATACGACAGAACTCCTAACATCTGGTTTTATGTAAGGGATACGGTAACAATGTGTCCCCAGATAATCTGTCACAATCTCCATAGAACAGAACGCCTACATCTGTTATTTAAGGGATACGGTAACAGTTGTCCCAAATATGTCACAATCTCCATAGAGACCGAATTCCTACAGTCCGCTATTAAGGGGATACGGTAACAATGTGGTCCCCATATAATTGTCCAGGTCGCCATAGAGACAGAATTCCTACAGTCGCTATAAGGGATACGGTCATGTTTCCCCATAATATGTCACCATCTCCATAGAGACTGAAATCCCTACGTCGCTATTAAAGTGATACGTACAATGGTGTCCCATAATATGGTCCCACAGATCTCCATCGAGCAGAATTCCATACAGTCGCTATTAAGGATAAGGTAACAATGGTGTCCCATAATATGTCACAATCTCCATAGAGACGGAATTCCTACAGTCGCTATTAAAGGATACGGTACAATGTGTCCCATAATATGTCACAATCTCCATGGGAGGACGGAATTCCACAGTCGCTATTAAGGGATACGGTAACATTGTGTCCCATACTATGTCACAATCTCCATAGAGACAGAATTCTACAGTCCGCTATTAAGGGATCACGGTAACACAGTGTGTCCCATACTATGTCACAATCTCCATAGAGACCAACTCGCTACATCTGTGTATTAAAGGGATACGGTAACCAGTGTGTCCCAAATATGCACAATCTCCATAGAGTGGAATTCCTACATCTGTTTATTAAGGGATACACGGGTAACAGTGTGGGTCCCATAAATGTCAACAATCTCCTATAGAGATGGAATTCCTACTCTGTTTATTAAAGGGATCGGTAACAAGTGTGTCCCATAATATGTCACATCTCCATAGAAACGGATTCCTACAGTCGCTATTAAAGGGATACGGTAACATTGGGGTCCCATACTAGGTCACAATCTCCATAGAAACGGAACTCCTACTCTGTTATAAGGGCTAACTAACATGTGTCCCATTACTATTTCACAATCTCCATAGAGACGGAATTCCTACATTCTCTATTAAAGGGATACGGTAACAGTGTGTCCCATAATATGTCACAATCTCCATAGAACGGAATTCCTACATCTGTTTTAAAGGGATCGGTAACCGTGTGTCCCATAATATGTCACAAGTCCATAGAGACGGAATTCTGACCAGTAGCTATTAAAGGGATAACGGTAACAGTGTGTCCCATAAATATGTCACATCTCCATAGAGATGGACATTCCTACATCTGTTATTAATGGGATACGGTAACAGTGTGTCCCATTAATTGTCGTCACTCTCCATAGACATAGAATTCCTACATCGCTTATTAAAGGGTACGGTACAGTGTGTCCCATACTATGTCCACAACTCCATAAACATAATTCCTACAGTCGCTATTAAGGGATACGGTAACAGTGTGGTCCCATACTATGTCACGAATCTCCATAGGACAGAATTCCTACAAGTCGCTATTAAAGGGATACTGTAACAGTTTGTCCCATACTATGTCACAATCTCCATAAGAACAGAATTCCTACAGGCGCTATTTAAAGGGATATCGGTAACATTGGGTGTCCCATACTAGTCACATCTCCATAGAGACAGAATTCCTACAAGTCACTATTAAAGGATCGGTAACATGTGTCCATACTAGGTCAACAATCTCCATAGAGACGGAATTCCTACAGTCACTATAAAGGGATAACGGTAACAATGTTTCCCATAATCTGTCACAATCTCCATAGAGACAGAATTCCTACAGTCTACTATTTAAAGGGATCCGTACATGTGTCCGCATACTATCAACAATCCCATAGAACGGAATTCCTACAGTCGCTATTAAAGTGATACGGTAACAGTGTGTCCCATACTATGTCACATCTCCCTAGAGACAGAATTCCTACGTCACTATTAAAGGGATACCGGTAACAGTGTTCCCATACTATTGTCCCACAATCTCCATAGAGACAGAAATTCCTACTCCACTATAAAGGGATACGGTACAGTGTGTCCCATACATGTCACAATCTCCTAGAGACAGAATTCCTCAGTCCACTATTAGGGATACCGGTACAATGTGTTCCCATACTATGTCACAATCTCCATATGAGACAGAAATTCCTACAGTCACTATTACAGGGCTAACGGTAACAGTGTGTCCCATACTATTTCACAATCTCCATAGAGACAAGAATTCCTACAGTCACTATTAAAGGGATACGGTCACAGTGTGTCCCATACATGTCACATCTCCATATGAGACGGAATTCCTACAGTCACTATTAAAGGGAACGGTAACATGTTGTCCCAGACTATGTCACACAATCTCCATAGGGACGTAATTCTACAGTCGCTATTAAAGAGATAACGTAACAGTGTGTCCCATACTATGGTCACAGATCTCCATAGAGAACGGATTCCTAACCGTCACTATTAAAGGGATACCGTAACAGTGTGTCCCCATACTATGTCACAATCTTCCATCGAGACGGAATTCCTACAGGCGCTATTAAAGGGATAACGGTCAATGTGTCCCCCATAATTGTCCAATTCCATAGAGACGGAATTCCTACAGTCGCTATTAAAGGGATATGGTAACAATGTGCCCATACATGTCCACAACATCTCCATAGAGACAGAATTCCGACAGTCACTATTACAGGGATCACGGTAACAGTTGTCCCATACTATGTCCACAATCTCCATAGAGACGGAATTCTACGTCCGGCTATTAACGGGATACGGTAACATGGTGGCCCATACTATGTCATAATCTCCATAGAGACAAGAATTCTACGTCCATATTAAAGGGATACGGTAACAGGGGGGTGTCCCATACTAATGGGTTCACAATCTCCATGAGACGTAATTCCTACAAGTCGCTATAAAGGATACGGTAACAGTGTGTCCCATACTATAGTCAACAATCTCATAGAGACAGAATTCCTACAGCCCCTATTAAAGGGAACGGTAACAATGTGCCCATACTATTCCACAATCTCCATAGAGAACAGAATTCCTACAGTCACTATTAAAGGGATAACGGTAACAGTGTGTCCATACTATGCCACAATCTCCATAGAGACGGAATTCCTACATCACTATTAAAGGATACGTACAGTGGTGTCCCATACTAATGTCACAATCTCCATAGAGACGGAATTCCTATAACATCACTATTAAAGGGAATAGGTAACAATGTGTCCCATGACTATGTCACCCTCTCCCATAGAGACGGAATTCCTACAGTCACTATTAAAGGGATACAGTACCAGTGTGTCCATACAGGTCACAATCTCCAGAGAGACGGAAGTTCCCTACAGTCGCTATTAAAGGGATACGGTAACAGTGTGTCCCATACATGTCACAAATCTCCATAGAACTGAATTCCTACAGTTCTAAAAGGATACGGTAACCGTTGTCCCATACTATGGGTCACAATCCCATAGAGATCGGAATTCCTATCAGTCGCTATTAAAGGGATAGGTAACAGTTGTGTCCCATACTAATGTCCACAATCTCCATAGAGAAGAATCCTACAGTCACTATTAAAGGGATAAAACGGTACCAGTGTGTCCCTACTATGTGCACAATCTCAGAGAGATGGAATCCTACGTCACTATTAAAGGGATACGGTATACAGTGTTCCCATACTTGGTCCCAATCTCCATAGAGATGGAATTCCTACCAGTCACTATTAAAGGATACGTAACAATGTTCCCATACTAATGTCACACTCTCCATAGAGACGGAATTCCTACAGTCACTATTACAGGGATATACATTAAAAGTGTGTCCCCATACTATGTCACATCTCCATAGAGACGGAATTCCTAAACGGTCCGCTATTAAAGGATCGGTACAGTGTGTCCCTACTATGTTCACACTCTCCATAGAGACGGAATTTCCTACAGTTGCTATTAAAGGATACGTTAACAGTGTGTCCCATACTATGTCACAATCTCATAGAGACGGATTCCTCGGGGTCCTCTATTAAAGGGATAACGGTAACAGGTGTGTCCCATACTATGTCCATCCTCCATAGAGACCGCATTCCTACGTCACTATTAAGGGATAACGGTACAGTGTGTCCCATACAGTCACAATCCCATAGATATGAAATTCCACAGTCACTATGAAAGGATATACGGTAACAGTGTGTCCCATACTATGTCCCAATCTCATAGAGATGAATTCCTACAGTCACTATTAAATGGATACGGTAACAATGTGTCCCACACTATGTCACAATCTCCATAGAGACGGACTTCCTACAGTCCGCTATAAAGGGATACGGTAACAATGTGTCCGCACACTATGTCCAATCTCCATAGAGATGGCATTCCTCATTCGCTATAAAGGGATCCGGTAACCATGTGTCCCACCTTTCACACTCTCTCTAGAGACAGAATTCCTACAGTCGCTATTAAAGGGAATAAACGGTAACATGTGTCCCATACGAGGTCACAATCTCCATAGAGACAGATTCCATACAGTCTCTATTAAAGGGAGAACGGTACGTGTGTCCCATACTATGTTCAACAATCTCCATAGAGACGGAATTCCTACAGTCGGCTATTAAGGGATAATGGTAACAATGTGTCCCCTACTATGTCACAATCTCCATAGAGACGGAATTCCTACATTCACTATTAAGGGATACTGTAACAGTGGTGGCCCATACTATGTCACAATCTCCATAGAGACAGATAATTCCTACAGTCACTATTAAAGTGATAACGGAACAATTTGTCCCCATAATAATGTCAACAATCTCCATAGAGACGGAATCCTAACAGTCGTCTCTTAAAGGGATACGGTAAACATGTTTCCCATACTATGTCACCACTCCATAGAGACGGACATTCTACAGTCGCTATTAAGGGATACGGTAACCATTGTGTCCATACTATGGTCCCACTCCTTCCATAGAGACGGAATTCCTACATTCGCTATGAAAGGGATACGGTAACAATGTGTCCCATACGAATGTCACAAATCCTCCATAGATACGGAATTCCACAGTTCCCGTCTATTAAAGGGATTACGGTAACTTGTGTCCCCATACTATGTTCACAATCTCCTGGATATGGAATCTACAGTCGCTATTAAGGGATAACGGTAACATGTGTCCCATACTATGTCACAATCTCCATAGAGACGGAATTCCTACAGGTCTCTATTTAAAGGGATACGGTAACAGTGTGTCCCATACTATGTACACTCTCCATATAGACGGAATTCCTACCGTCGCTATTAAAGGATACGGTAACAATGTGTCCCATACTATGTCACAATCTCCATAGAGACGGAATTCCTACAGTCGCGTATTAAAGGGATACGGTAACAGTGTGTCCCATCCTATGTCACAAATCTCCTGGAGAATGAATTCCACAGTCGCTATAAAGGGAATACGGAACGTGTTCCCATACTATTCACAACTCCATAGAGACGGAATTCCTACAGTCGGCTATAAAGGGATACCGGTACAGTGTGTCCCATACTATTTCACAATCTCCATGGAGATGGAATTCCTCAGTCGCTATTAAAGGGATACGTTAACGTTGTGTCCCATACTATGTCACAATCTCCATAGAGACAGAATTCCTACAGTCCCTATTAAGTGTACGGTAACATGGTGTCCGTCATACTATTCATAATTCTCCATAGAGACCAGAATTCCTACTTTTTTATTAAAGGGATACGGTAACGTGTGTCCCCTCAATGTCACAATCTCCATAGAGCGGAATTCCTACAGCGCTAGTAAAGGGATATGGAACAATGGTGTTCCCATACTATGCCACACTCTTCAAATAGATACATATTCCACAGTCACTATTAATGTTGATACGGTAACAGTGTGCCCATACTATGTCATAATCTCCATAGAGACAGAATTCCTACTTTGTTAGTACAGGGTACGGTAACAGTGTGTCCCATACAGATGTCACAATCTCCATAGAGACGGAATTCCTACAGTCCCTATTAAAGTGATATGGTAACAATGTGTCCCATACTTGCCACAATCTTCCTAGAGACAGATTCCTACAGTCACTATTAAAGGGATACGGTAACATGTGTCCCATACTAATGCGATTTACAATCTCCATAGAACTGAATTCCCACAGTCACTATTAAAGGGATAACGGTACAGTGTGTCCCCTAATAGGTCCGCAACTCCATAGAGACGGAATTCCCACAGCATTCACTATTAAAGGGATACGGTAACAGTGTGTCCCATAATTGGTCACAATCTCCATAGAGCACGGAATTCCCACAGTCACTATTAAAAGGATACGGTAACATTGTGTCCCATACTAGGTCACAATCTCCATAGAACAGAATTCCTACAGTCACTATTAAATGGATAACGGTAAACATGTGTCCGCATACTCTGTCACAATCTCCATAGGGACATAATTCCTACAGTCACTATTAAAGGATACGTAACCTGTGTCCCCCATACTCATGTCACAATCTCCATAGAGACGAATTCCTACAGTCCTATTAAAAGGGGATACGGTAACAATGTGTCCCCTACTATGTCACAATCTCCATAGAGACAGAATTCCTACATCACTATTAAAGGGATAACGGTAACCCGTTGTCCCATACTATGTCCACAATCTCCATAGAGACAGAATTCCCTACAGTCACTATTAAAGGGATACGGGTAACAGTGTGTCGCATACTAATGTCACAAGCTCCATAGAGACGGAATTCCTACAGTCACTATTAAAGGGATACTGTAACAATGTGTCCCTACTAGGCACAATCTCCATAGAGACGGAATTTCCTACAGTCGCTATTAAGATATAACGTTACAGTGTGGTCCCTACTATGTCACAATCTCCATAGAGACGGAATTCCCTACAGTCACTATTAAAGGGATAACGGTAACAGGGGTGTCCCCTACTATGTCACAATCTCCATAGAGACTGAATTCCTACATTCGCTATTAAAGGGATACGGTAACAATGTTCCATAATATGTCACAATCTCCTAGAGAACGGAATTCCTACATTCGCTATTAAAGGTATGATGGTAACACTGTGTCCCATACTAATGTCAGCAATCTCCATAGGACAGAATTCCCTACAGTCACTATTAGGGGATACCGGTAACATGTGTCCCATACTATGTCACAATCTCCATAGAGACGGAATTCCTACCGTCGCTAATTAAAGGGATACGTAACAGTGTGTCCATACTATGTCATATCTTCCATAGAGACAGACTGCCTACAGTCACTATTAAGGGATACGGTAACAAGTGTGTCCCATACTATGTCACAACTCCATAGAGACGGAATCCTACAGTCTCTTTAAAGGGATACTGTAAACATTGTGTCCCATACTATGTCACAATCTCATAGAGACAGAATTCCTACAGTCCCTATTAAAGGGATACGGTAACAATGTGTCCCTACTAATGTGCACAATCTCCATAGAGACAGAATTCCTACAGTCACTATTAAAGGGATACGGTAACAGTGTGTCCCACATGCGCAACAATCTCCATAGAGAGGAATTCCCTACAGTCACTATACAGGGATCCGGGTAACAGTGGTGTCCCATACCTGTCCAATCTCCATATAGACGGAATTCCTCAGTCACTTTAAGGGATAACGGTAACACTGTGTCCCAACTATGTCACACTCCCATAGAGACGGAATCCTACAGTCACTATAAAGGGTACAGTAACATTGTGTCCATACTATGTCCACAATCTCCATAGAGACGGAATTCCGACAGTCGCTATTACACTGGTACGGTAACAGTGTGTCCCATACTAATGTCACAATCCCTAGAGACGGAATTCCTAACAGTTGCTATTAAAGGGGAATCCGTTAACATTTTGTCCCATACATGTCAGCACATTCTCCATAGAGACGGAATTCCTACAGTCGCTATTGAAATGGATACGTACAGTTTCCCATACTAATGTCACAATCTCCATAGAGAAAAATCCTCAGTCCACTTTAAGGGATAACGGTAATCTGTGTCCCATACTAATGTCACAATCTCCAGAGAGAGGAATTCCTACAGTTCACTATTAAGGGATAACGGTAACGTGTGTCCATACTAAATGTCACAATCTTCCATAGAGTGGAATTCCTACGTCACTAAAAGGGATAACTGGTAACATGTGTCCCATACTATGTCACACTCTCCATAGAGAACGGAATTCCGTACAGTCACTATTAAGTGATACAGTAAATTGTGTCCCATACTGATGTCACAATCTCCATAGAGACGGAATCCTACAGTCGCTATTCAAGGGATACGGTAACAGTGTGTCCAATACTATGTCACAATCCTCCATAGAGAACGGAATTCCTACAGTTTCTATTAAAGGATAACGGTAACAGTGTGTCCCATACCTATGTCACATCTCCATAGAGACGGAATTCCTACAGTCGCGATTAAGGGATAGCGGTAACAGTGTGTCCTACTATTTCACATCTCCATAGAGACAGAATTCCTACAGTCACTATTTAAAGGGATAACGGTAACAGTGTGGGTCCGCCTCCTATGTCACAATCTCCATAGAGATGAATTCCTACATCACTATTAAAGGGATACTAACAGTGTGTCCCATACTATGTACAATCTCCATAGATATGGATTCCTACAGTCACTATTAAGGATACGGTAACAATGGTGTCCCCACACTATGTCACAGATTCCATAGAGACGGGATTCCCTACAGTCGTATTACAGGGATCGGTAACAATGTGTCCCACACTATGTCACATTCTCCTATAGATGGAATTCCTACAGTCGCTATTAAAGGGATACGGTAACCATGTGTCCACACTATGTACACAATCTCCATAGAGACAGAATTCCTACGTCGCTATTAAAGGGATAACGGTAAACAGTGTGTCCCATACTATTCACAATCTCCATAGAGACAGAATTCCTACAGTCGCTATTAAAGGGATAACGGTAACAGTGTGTCCCATACTATGTTCAACAATCTCCTAGAGACGGATTCCACAGTTTCGCGAGTAAAGGGATAGTAACAATGTGTCCCAACTAATTCCAATCCTCCATAGAGACGGAATTCCTACAGTCACTATTAAGGGATACGGTAACGTGTGTCCCCCATACTCATGTCACAATCTCCAGATAGACAGAATTCCTACAGTCCATATTAAAGGGATAAGGAACAATGTGTCCCCATATATGTCACATCCCAATAGAGACGGAATTTTCCTACAGTCGCTATTAAAGGGATACGGTAACATGTGTCCCCTACTATGTACAATCTCCATAGAGAACGGAATTCCTACAGTCCCCGCTTTAAAGGGATACGGTAACGTGTGTCCGCACTACTATGTCACAATCTCCATAGAGACGGAATCCTACAGTCGCTATTAAAGGATACGGTAACCAATGTGTCCCATACGATGGCACAATCTCCCTAGAGACGAATTCCTACAGTCGCTAGTAAAAGGGATACGTTAACAACGTGTGCCCATACTATGTCCCACAATCTCCATGGAGTGGAAATTCCTACATCGATATTAAAGGATACGTAACAGTGGGTCCCTACTATGTCACAATCTCCATAGAGACGGAATTCCTACAGTCGCTAGTAAGGGATACGGTAAACAGTTGTCCCATCCTAGGTCACAATCTACATAGAGAACGGAATTCCTACAGTCCGCTATAGGGATACTAACAATGTGTCCCATACGCTGTCACAATCTCCATAGAGACGGAATTCCTACAGTCGCTAGTAAAGGATACGGTAACTGTGTCCCATACTATGGTCCCAATCTCCATGAGATGGAATTCCTACAGTCGCTATTAAAGGGATACGGTAACAAGTGTGTCCCGCATACTATGTCACAATCTCCATGAGACGGAAATTCCTACAGTCGCTATTAAAGGGATAACGGTACCAGTGGTGTCCCATACTATGTCACAATCTCCATGGAGATGGAATTCCTACAGGCCGCTATTAAGGGATACGTAACGTGGTCCCATACTATGTCACATCTTCCATAGAGACAGAATTCCTACCGTCACTATTAAATGATACGGTAACAGTGTGTCCGCATACTATGTCATAATCTCCTAGAGACAGAATTCCTACTTTGTTATTAACGGGATACGGTAACGTGTGTCCCATCAATGTCACAATTCCTAGAGACGGCATTTCCTACGTCCATTAAGGGATATGGTAACAATGTGTCCCAATACTTGCCACAATCTTCATAGACGACAGAATTCCTACAGTCCACTATTATAAAGTGATAACGGTACAGTGGTGTCCCATACTATTGTCTAATATCCATAGAGACAGAATTCCTACAATTTGTTATTAAAGGGAATAACGGTAACAGTGTGTCCCATACATGTCCACAATCTCCATAGAGATCGGAATTCCTACAGTCGTATTAAAGGGATATGGTAACAATGTTCCCATACTATGCCCAATCTTCATAGAGACAGAATTCCTACATACTATTGGGCTACGGTACAGTGTGTCACCCATACTATGTCCCAATCTCCATAGAGACGGATTCCCACAGTCACATTAAAGGGATACGGTAACTTGTGTCCCATAATATGTTCCCAATCTCCATCGAACGGAATTCCCACAGTCACTATTAAAGGATACTGTAACAGTGTGTCCCATAATATGTAACAATCTCCATAGACCGAATTCCCACAGTCATATTAAGGGATACGGTAACAGTGTGTCCCGACTATGTCCACACTCCTAGAGACAGAATTCCTACAGTCACATTAAGGTACGGTAAACATTGGTGTCCCATCCTATGTCACAATCTCCATAGAGACGGAATTCTACAGTCGCTATTAAAGGGATACGGTAACAGTGTTGTCCCATACTATGTCACAATCTCCATATAGACGATTCCTACATCGCTATTAAGGATACGGTAACAGTGGTGTTCCCATACTATGGTCACAATCTCCAGAGAGACGGAATTCCTACTCTGTTATTAAAGGATACGGTAACATTGTGTCCCATAACTTTGTCCCAATCCCATATAAGACAGAATTCCTACAGTCGCTATTAAGGGATACGGTACAGGGTGTCCGCATAACTTTGTCACAATCTCCAAGAGAGCAGAATTCCCTACAGTCCTCGATTAAAGGGATGACGGTAACAGTTGGTCCATAATATGTTCACAATCTCCATATAGACGGAATTCCTACAGTCGTCTATTAGAAGGGATACGGTACATGTGTCCCATACTAGTCACAATCTCCATAGGACGAATTCCTCAACATCTTTATTAAAGGGATACGGTACAGTGTTGCCCATACTATGTCACAATCTCCATATAGACGGAATTCCTACATCTGTTTTAAGGGATCGGAACAGTGTGTCCCATACTATGTCACCATCTCCATAAGACAGAATTCCTACAGTCACTATTAAGGGATATGGTAACATGTGTCCCAATACTATGTCACAATCTCCCTAGAGACGGAATTTTTCCCCCCCCCCTTTAACCAAGTCACTAATTAAAGGGACCGGTACCAATGTGTCCTCCTAATATGTCACAATCTCCATCGAGACGGAATTCCTACATCTGTTATTAAAGGGATAGGGTAACAGTGTTTCCGCATACTATGTCCAAGCTCCATAGAGACGAATTCCTACAGTCACTATTAAAGGGATACGGTAACAGTGTGTCCCATACTATGTCACATCTCCATAGAGACAGAATTCCTACAGTGCACTATTAAAGGGATACGGTAACAATGTTGTCCCATACTATGTCCAATCTCCATAGAGACGGAATTCCTTCAGTCGCTATTAAAGGGATACGGTAACAATGTATTCCTATAACAGACTTAGCCATAGCGAAACCATGCCAGGTAGCAATGTCTAGAGCTAGCAAGATATTTCTTTATAAAGAGGGGAATAGATCCAAGGGAGAAAATATTTCTCCCATCTTTACAGGCCCTGGTAGGCCTCATTTGGAATAATGCTGTGGGCAGTGTTTGGAAATCCCATAACAAAAGGGACTTCTTGGAAATTGAGGCAGTTCAGAGAAGGGCAACTAAATTATAAGGAATGGAGGGGCTTGAAATGCAGGCAATTAGACACGTTATAAACTAAATTAATAAGGGGAATGGAGGGGCGTGAATATGCAGGCAGATTAGACAAGTTTATAACTCAATAATAAGGGGAATGAGGGGCTTGACTATGCAGTGCATATTAGACCAGTTAGGGGCTGTGTTACATTGGATACGCGGTCGTTGCGATGGGGACCTGATAACCTTATAGCAAATATATTTAATGGCCCATACCTGACTCTCTGGTCATTGTTCACTAATAGTTCATCATCAGAGGCCACGTGGACATCCTTTAAGGTTGGAAGAAAAGAAGTTTCATCTTCAGGTTAGGAAAGGTTTCTTTACAGTGAGAACGGTGACACTGTGTAACTGTCTTCCGCAGATGTGGTGTAATGGCAACTTCAGTTCAATAGCGTTTAAAAAAGGCCGGATAAGTTTTCTAAAACTAATAATATTGAGAGTTTACTGGTATTAATACATATACTGTGAGTTTCTGGTTGGTACAGGAACTATATATATTGAGAATTACTGGTATAATACCTATACTGTAGTTCTGGTTTGTACAGGATACTATATAATATTGAGAATTACTGGTATTAATAACTGTAGTTTCTGTTTGGTACATGGATAATATCATATTGAGAATTACTGTTTAAATGCATATATCTGTAGGCTGGTTGGTACGGGGATACTATAATAATATTGAGAATTACTGGATTATACATATACTGAAGTCTGGTTGGGGGTGAGGGGTGGGGGGATACTATATACATATTGAGAATACTGTGTGATTAATATACTGTAGTTCTGGTTTGGTACGGGGATACTATATAATATTGAGAATTACTGTATTAATGCATATACTGGTAGTTTCTGGGTGGTAACGGGGATAACTATAATAAATATTGAGAATTAACTGGTATTAATCCATATACTGTCGGTTCTGTTGGTACAGGGATAGGCTATATAATATTGAGAATTACTTGTATAATACATATACTTTAGTTCTGGTTGTACAGGGATACTATATAATATTGATTATTACTGGATTAAATACATATACCTGTAGTTCTGGTTGTACAGGGATACTATATAATATTGAATTACTGTGTGATTAATACGATAGACTGGTAGTTCTGGTTGTACACGGATACTATATATATTGAGATTACTGTATTAATATCTATACTTAGTTCATGGTGGTACATGGGATACTATAGAATATTGGAATTACGTGGTATTACTGCCTAGACTAGAGTTCTGGGGGTTACGGGATTAACATAAAAATTAATATGGAATTACTGGTCATTAATACTATACTGGTAGTA
>JAACNH010000386.1:83663-118472 GCA_019447015.1 Hymenochirus boettgeri
ATATACGCAGTGCAGTGAAGAGTGACATCATATACGCAGTGCAGTGCAGTGAAGAGTGACATCATATGCGCAGTGCAGTGAAGAGTGACATCATATGCGCAGTGCAGTGCAGTGAAGAGTGACATCATATATGCAGTGCAGTGCAGTGCAGAATGCTCTGATTTGTATGTGGAGGAGACCAAACAGCAACTGCATCAACGTATGGCCCAGCACAGAAGAGCCAATTCCTCGGGTCAGGACTCAGCCGTGTACCTGCATCTTAAGGATAAAGGACATACCTTTGAAGATTGTAATGTTAACATACTGGCGAAGGAACGTGACTGGTTCAAGAGAGGTGGTTTAAGGAGGCATTTTATGTAAAAAAAGAAACCAAGCATAAAGAGGTGGGGGGTTCGACACAACTGTCCTGCCCATGACAAATGCTGTTTTTTAACACCTGATCTGGGCGTTCCTAAACACCTCTTAGCCCACTATCAATCACACCCTTAACATGGCTGATAGTGCTATTGGGATTTCCAGGGTACATAATTCCACAGAGTTCTTTGATAAAGTCACTCTGAATTGAAAAGTCCAGTCGGATGGACTAGCGAAACGTCTTCAAGAAAAGACTAAACTTCAAGTCCAGTTGATCTAATTGAATACATCGGATATATTATTATTATTACTGTTTTTCTTCTTCCTATTCTGTCTGATTTCCAGGAATCCTACAATATAAAGTGATGTTATTTTACAAAGGGATGAAAGACGAACAGAAGGCCTTTTGGAATGTTGTGAGACGGTGATTGACAGATCCGTTAGGAACATAAAGAACAAGGCGCACAGTTCCCACCCCCCGCTGTGAACACACATTAATACTGAGAGGAGCCAGTAAATAATGAGATTCGGCTTTTTAGCAGCTGAAGCTCCTTTCAATTCCAGGTACTTTATGGCCGTCAGATTCCGTATAGAAAGGGGAGTTCACCCTGTTCTCTATATAAACCCACATTATCAGTTATAATTTACTGCCTGTTACTGGATATTGGGTCTTTTACTTTCACGGTTGCTAAATCCTGGTTATCTATGGCAGATACGGTTGGTATGGGATACTATATAATATTGAGAATTACTGGTATTAATGAATATAGATCTGGTTGATCCAGGGATACTTTCCGATTGCCGTTTGGAGTCAGGAAGGAATATTTTCCCCCTTTTTAGCTGGGTTTTTTTTGCCTTCAACTGCTAGGTAGGGTTAAAAAAAAAAAAAAAAGAGGGTGAATAGGTTGGACTTGATGGACGTCTGTCTTTATTCAACCTTAATTACTATGTTACTATATTAATGGTCCTGAATGACTGAGCCATAGACGGCCCTAATATTAGGTCCACTGGACAATCGAATGTCCCATCACTGGGCAGTGTAATCAACTCACCTGATAGCCAGGGGGTGGCCCAGTAGGTGGTCAGAACATCACATTTACTCTATAGTAGGATTGTAATTTCCTTATCTTCAGTTTCATTTTGTATTGGATATAATCAGTCCAGCCTCTTGTTAACAGGAGGGAGATTCTCTCCTCTCTACCAGGTACCCATGAGCACGTCACCCAATTATCCCAAGTTAGGAGCTGTCAGAGCTGAGCAGTTCACATCCACCCTCAACTCCACAGATGACAACTTCTTCTTCCCTAATTGCTGCATCTGTAGAAGAAACAATGACATTTCTCACTAGTCTTAGCCCTAAACCAGCTGAACAGGGTTTGTAGAAACAGTAAATTGTATCACACAGAGGGACGTTTAAAGGGAAAGTGTGGAAGAAACTGATGGTCTCGTCTGGTCCATTGTTTGACTTGCTGTAGTACAGTCAGGTCTGTCTGGGAATCTACCTGCAGGAAATGTTGAATTTGATTGGCAGGTCATATAAACTGTAAGTGTTGTGGAGGTCAGAATAAGGGATTGTAGACATTTTATTGGGGAGTTTATTTTAGGGTCAGGTCAAGCACAGAAAACCAAATACACTCAGAGGAGAAGAACATTGATGTTACGTGTAGAGAAAAGTCCAGACGGTGGGGGATCATTAGTGGGGGTCAGTGATATGGTCTATTGAGTACAGATCGACATCCTCCATGATGAGTGGAAAATAGATACTGTCCAGTCTTTCACAAGATACATAAATGTCATCAGCCATGAACCTAAATCCCAAGTAGTAATGTTTCCAAATCCAACCACCTGTTATGATGGTCTCATTAGGGCCCCGCCTTCTTTATGTGATTCCTTGGACAGAGCTGGGAAATATAACAGAGAATCCCCCTGACCTTGTACATAATGATACACATTTCCCACAATGCCTCTAATGAATCTTTATGATAAACCTTCTCAGGTCCACCAGCCCCTCACTGCAGTTCGTCGTTTGCGACCTCGGATTCTCTTGTTAATGTAAGACGATGGTGAACACTGGATCTGAGGTGACATCTAGGGATGGCCGGTTCGTGGATCCGAACCTGGATCCGTCGCGGATTTATCCCGTTCACGAACGACGGATTTTTCCAGATTTTCCGCCTTCTGAACTTCCGAACCGCGGATTTCCCGTATTTTTGAAATTTTTCAAAATTACGAGGATTTCCCGTATTTTCGGAAAAAAATTCTTTTTAATGGGTCCGCTCGCAGATTTTCGAATTTTCCCTCGAAAATTCGCGGATCCTTGAGCGGACCGGATTTTGCGTAGTTCGGACATCTCTAGTGACATCTACCCGAGAACCTAAGATTACATTATTTTACGGAAAAGGTCACAATTCCTTTTTTTTTAATTATTGTTTCTTTTCTGCTCATTATATTTTGGGGCCTTTATCATGGTGAGGTTTATTGTGATTCAATCACATGTTTGCCTCTCATTGGAATTTCCAAAACAGCAACTCAGGCCTTCAGGTCGGAACCAAATTATTTTAATGGACTCTCCATCTACTAATTACTTGGTTAGTGGCGTTAACCATTGCACCATAACTGCACCACAAGTGCACCATAACTGCACCACAAGTGCACATGTCCAGCCATTCTAGACTAGGGATGGCTGGTTCCCGGATCCGAACCCAGATCCACCGAGGATTTATCCCGTTCGCGAACGGCAGATTTTTCCGGAATTTTCCGCCTTCCGAACCGCGGATTTCTCGGATTTAAGAAAAATTTCTAAATTACGAGGATTACTCTTATTTTCGGAAATACGTATTTTTGAAAATTTCAGAAAATACGAGAAATCTCGTAATTTCGAGGATATTTTTCATTTTAATGGGTCCGCTTTTCGAATTTTCAAATTTTTTCGAAAATTGGCGGATCCTCAAGCGGACCGGATTTGGCGAAGTTCGGACATCTCTATTCCAGACCAGCATTGCTATATTAGTTTCTCCCCTTCACATTGATGTTTGAGATGAGATGAACTTTCACTTTAATTCCATTAAAAGAGCCATAAATGTGCTTTGTTCGTGGAATAAAGAAATCCTGACTTGGGACCCGATACAGAATCTCTCTAGACGCTTTCATAGCCTGGTCACAGCTGATAAATTGGCACTAGGAAAATCCAACCTGCTTCCAATTTTTCAACAAAGAAAAAAAATCCTGTAATGAAATCCGGACACGGTGAATGTGACAGACAGAAGAGAAATGGTGGAATTAGGAAAGTGATAATAGGATAAACGCTTCCTGAATACAAATCCACTGGGAGGAGGAATGGGGGAAATTCACTAGAGCGGAATTGGACGCGAATGGACACTTGGTTGATCTGTGGCTGAACCGACTGCATATTGGGAGGATTGGAATAAGGGGGTCCGGTTACTCTTGGAAAAGCCACAATTTGTCTGTTTTATCTCGAGCCACTAGAATATTCCCTTTATCTAAATCAGGGAACCAAGCAAACAGCTAGGAATGGGAGCCCAACCCACAATCTTGTCCGGGGCAAGTGACATCATCCCTGAACGACCCAATAGGATTCACCGTACATTCCCTGCTCGGAATAGAATGATGAAATCAGGAACATTCACACTTTAATTCCAAAGACAAATGTGACACCTGACGGTCTCTGTCCCACATTTCATATCCATATGAATTAGGTAACACGGGCAGTGTAACGTATGTAACATGTTCTATTCCGCACTGGTGTAACATTATATAATTGGAATATTTCTTCCCCTATATATCTTCATCTACATAACCGTGCCGTGCTTTCCCCTCCGTATTCTAACCGACCAACACCGGGGAATGGAATGACAGGATGAGGCCTATTGAAGCTCTGAGTGCGGGCGACGCATTTCAATTCCTCATTCCCTCCCTCAGGATATATTCTAAGCAAAACTAAATTCAATGGGCTAAATTTACAAACCCGCGGTATCCCAAGGTTTACGATTGCGTTCGTAGATTTGTAAATGACCGATAAAGGCGCGATATCACCTTTCTAAATATGGCCCAAAGTGAAGAATCTTGTCCAAACCCATATGAAAAATATCCACTAAATACCAATCTCCCATATGTCCGAAATCTAATGGAATGTCACATGCATGGGTGCACACAGACGTGGAATATCACATGCATGGGTGCACACAGACGTGGAATGTCACATGCATGGGTGTGCACACCAGACGTGGATGTCACATGCATGGTGCACATCGAGATCTGGCCAGCAACCAACCCCACAGGGACCAATACAAACTAGTGCCATATTTATAAAGGCACAGTAACGCTCTTTGTGATACCGCAAATATATCCAGCATTACTGTGATCATAAATTTATGGTTGTGGTAAATCAATGATTATGATCATAAACTTACAGATGCTTGTAGATATGATGCCTATTTAATACCATTGGCGGCATCCGCACCCCTAGCCACGTCCCTACTGTGCCTTATGTTATCCTGGCGGAATTCCATTCCATAAACCGTAATTTATTCTACAACTGAACGCTAGATTAACGACCGCGATCATACATAACAATACACCTGCGGTCCTCGCAAATACTGCTTCATTTTAATGTTTTTAAAATATGACCCTAAACACAGAAAACCAATTAACCACCTAGACAGTCGAAGTCCAAATAATCAATTAATATAATCTGTATCCTGATTAAAAACGTTACCTTGCATCAAGGAATCCCTCCAATACAAACAGTACAGAATACACAATGTGTGATTAACAGCCTCCATCAGTATGTAATATCCCAGCTCCATATGAAATTGGGTAGATGTGCCATATAATAACCTTCTCTAACCATATTCCTATGGTGTAGGGGAATCACAGGGGTGGTAGTGAAACCGGAATCTCCCCTTTTAGTGCTATTTAGAGGAAGCAGAGCGTCACCTTTTATTATTAACCTCGATAAAGATGGCGCCATTAGAAACCATTATTGGAATCCTACTGTAGCTCGTTATGTAGCGATTGATCGGTTTAATGTGTTTAACATTTAGAGAGGAATTGATTGGTTCTGTTAATGTTACACAAAACATGTCTTCTCCACAGACCCCCTAAGGCACGGACCGTATCATTTAATGGGTCCTCGCTCACACGATTTCTAGATTTCTATTCACACTTTCCTGGCAGACAGAATAGGAACCTTTACATGAACAAGATGATGCATATCAACATCAATGGTGTGAAAATATCTAACACTGGACATACTTTAGCCAACTTCCCTAACAATGTTCCTACTATGTTGTGACAAATGGGTGTGACGATTATTTTGCCATCTACACTTTGCCCTAATGTTCATCGCAAGTAAAGATATGACCAAAAGATGTAAAAATAAAAGCATCTGTATATCTGCCGTCTGACATCATGATGGGTTCATGATGTCAGAGTGTGAGGTCATTAGAACGATTGATTGCACTATGGACAGAATACATATAGAGGAGACGTATACATCCCCACTATGGGCAGATTACATATAGAGGTAGGACAGTATACATCCCCACTATGGGCAGATTACATATAGAGGTAAGACAGTATACATCCCCACTATGGGCAGATTACATATAGAGGTAGGACAGTATACATCCCCACTATGGGCAGATTACATATAGAGGTAAGACAGTATACATCCCCACTATGGGCAGATTACATATAGAGGTAAGACAGTATACATCCCCACTATGGGCAGATTACATATAGAGGTAGGACAGTATACATCCCCACTATGGGCAGATTACATATAGAGGTAGGATAGCATACCATCCCCACTATGGGCAGATTACATATAGAGGTAGGACAGTATACATCCCCACTATGGGCAGATTACATATAGAGGTAGGACAGTATACATCCCCACTAGGGCAATTACAATAGAGGTAGACAGTATACATCCCCATGCAAGTTACATAGAGTAGGACAGTATACATCCCCACTATGGGCAGATTACATATAGAGGTAAGACAGTATACATCCCCACTATGGGCAGATTACATATAGAGGTAAGACAGTATACATCCCCACTATGGGCAATTACATATAGAGGTAGGACAGTATACATCCCCACTATGGGCAGATTACATATAGAGGTAGGATAGCATACATCCCCACTATGGGCAGATTACATATAGAGGTAGGACATTAGAACATCCCCACTATGGGCAGATTACATATAGGGTAGGACAGTATACATCCCACTATGGGCAGAATACATATAGAGGTAGGACAGTATAAATCCCCACTATGGGCAGAATACATATAGAGGTAGGACAGTATACATCCCCACTATGGGCAGATTACATATAGAGGTAGGACAGTATACATCCCCACTATGGGCAGAATACATATAGAGGTAGGACAGTAATACATCCCCACTATGGGCAGAATACATATAGAGGTAGACATATACATCCCCACTTGGGCAGATTACATATAGAGGTAGGACAGCTACATCCCCACTATGGGCAGAATACATATAGAGGTAGAGCAGTAACTTCCCACTATGGGCAGATTACATATAAGGTAGGACAGATACTCCCCACTATGGGCAGAATACATATAGAGGTAGGACAGTATCAATCCCCACTATGGGCAGATTACATATAAGTAGGACTATACATCCCCACTATGGCAGAATACATATAGCGGTAGGACAGTTACATCCCCACTTGGGGCAATTACATATAGGTAGGACAGATACATCCCCACTATGGGCAGAATACATATAGAGGTAGGACAGTATACATCCCCACTATGCAGATAACATATAGAGGTAGGACAGTATACATCCCCACTATGGGCAGAATACTATAGAGGTAGGACAGTATACATCCCCACTATGGGCAGCATTACATCATAGAGGTAGGACAGTATACATCCCCACTATGGGCAGAAACATATAGAGGTAGGACAGTATACTCCCACATTGGCAGAATACATATAGAGGTAGGACAGTATACATCCCACTATGGCAGATTACATATAGAGGTAGGACAGCAATACATCCCCACTATGGGCAGAATACATATAGGTAGGACAGTATACATCCCCACTATGGGCAGATTACATATAAGGTAGGACAGTATACATCCCCACTATGGGCAAGAATACATATAGCAGGTAGACAGTATACATCCCCACTATGGGCAGATTACATATAGGGTAGGACAGATACATCCCCACTATGGGCAAATACATATAGAGGTAGGACAGTATACATCCCACTATGGGCAGAATACATATAGAGGTAGGACAGTATACATCCCCACTATGGCAGAATACATATAGAGGTAGGACAGTATACATCCCCACTATGGGCAGATTACATATAAAGGTAGGACAGTATACATCCCCACATGGGCAAATACATATAGAGGTAGACATATACATCCCCACTATGGCAGAAACATATAGAGTAGGACAGTATACATCCCCACTATGGCAGATTACTATAGAGGTGACAGCATACATCCCCACTATGGGCAGAATACATAGAGGGTAGGACAGTATCATCCCCACTATGGCAGATTACATATAGAGGTAGGACAGTATACATCCCCACTATGGGCAAATACATATAGAGTAGGACAGTAAACATCCCCACTATGGGCAGAATACATATAGAGGTAGGACAGTATACATCCCCACTATGGGCAGAATACATATAGAGGTAGGACAGTATACATCCCCACTATGGCAAATACATATAGAGGGTAGGACAGTATACATCCCCACTATGGGCAGAATACATATAGAGGTAGGACAGTATACATCCCCACTATGGGGCAGAATACATATAGAGGTAGGACAGTATCATCCCCACTATGGGCAGATTACATATAAGTAGGACAGTATACATCCCCACTATGGGCAGAATACATATAGAGGTAGGACAGTATACATCCCCACTATGGGCAGATATACATATAGAGGTAGGACAGTATACATCCCCACTATGGGCAGAATACATATAGAGGTAGGACAGTATACATCCCCACTATGGGCAGAATACATATAGAGGTAGGACAGTATACATCCCCACTATGGCAGAATACATATAGAGGTAGGACAGTATACATCCCCACTATGGGCAGAATACATATAGAGGTAGGACAGTATACATCCCCACTATGGGCAGAATAACATATAGAGGTAGGACAGTATACATCCCCACTATGGCAGAATACATATAGAGGTAGAACAGTATACATCCCCACTATGGGCAATACATATAGAGGTAGACAGTATACATCCCCACTTGGGCAGATTACATATAGAGGTAGGACAGTATACATCCCCACTATGGGCAGATTACATATAGAGGTAGGACAGTATACTCCCCACTATGGCAGATACATATAGAGGTAGGACAGTATACATCCCACTATGGGCAGATTACATATAGAGGTAGGACAGTATACATCCCCACTATGGGCAGAATCATATAGAGGTAGGACAGTATACATCCCCACTATGGGCAGAATACATATAGAGGTAGGACAGTATACATCCCCACTATGGGCAGATTACATATAGAGGTAGGACAGTATACATCCCCACTATGGGCAGATACATATAGAGGTAGGACAGTATACATCCCACTATGGGCAGAATACATATAGAGGTAGGACAGTATACATCCCCACTATGGGCAATACATATGAGTAGGAACAGTATACATCCCCACTATGGGCAGAATACATATGAGGTAGGACAGTATACATCCCCACTATGCAGAATACATATAGAGGTAGGACAGTATACATCCCCACTGTGGGCAGAATACATATAGAGTAGGACAGTATACATCCCCACTTGGGCAGATTACATATAGAGTAGGACAGTATACATCCCCACTATGGGCAGATTACATATAGAGGTAGGCCAGTATACATCCCACTATGGGCAGATTACATATAGAGGTAGGACAGTATACATCCCACTATGGGAATACATATAGAGGTAGGACAGTATACATCCCCACTATGGGCAGATTACATATAGAGGTAGGACAGTATACATCCCCACTATGGGCAGAATACATATAGAGGTAGGACAGTATACATCCCCACTATGGGCAGAATACATATAGAGGTAGGACGTATACATCCCCACTATGGGCAGATTACATATAGAGTTAGACAGTATACATCCCCCTATGGGCAGAATCATAGAGGTAGGACAGTTATACATCCCCACTATGGGCAGAATACATATAGAGGTAGGACAGTATACATCCCACTATGGGCAGATACATATAGAGGTAGGACAGTATACATCCCCACTATGGGCAGAATACTATAGAGGTAGGACAGTATAACTCCCCACTATGGCAGAATAACATAGAGGTAGGACAGTATACATCCCCACTATGGGCAGATTACATATAGAGGTAGGACAGTATACATCCCCACTATGGCAGAATACATATAGAGGTAGGACAGTATACATCCCCACTATGGGCAGAATACATATAGAGGTAGGACAGTATACATCCCCACTATGGGCAGAATACATATAGAGGTAGGACAGTATACATCCCCACTATGGGCAGATTCATATAGAGGTAGGACAGTATATACATCCCCACTATGGGCAAGATACATATAGAGGTAGGACAGTATACATCCCCACTATGGGCAGATTACATATAGAGGTAGGACAGATAACATCCCCACTATGGGCAGATTACATATAGAGGTAGGACAGTATCATCCCCACTATGGCAGAATACATATAGAGGTAGGACAGTATACATCCCCACTATGGGCAAATATACTATAAGGTAGGACAGTAATACATCCCCACTATGGGCAGAATACATATAGGGTAGGACAGTATACATCCCCACTATGGCAGAATACTATAAGAGGTAGGACAGTATACATCCCCACTATGGGCAAATACATATAGAGGTAGGACAGTAACATCCCCACTATGGCGAAATACATAGAGTGAGGACAGTATACATCCCCACTATGGGCAGATTACATATAGAGGTAGGACAGTAATCATCCCCACTATGGGAGAATACATATAGAGGTAGGACATATACATCCCCACATGGGCAGAATACATATAAGGTAGGACAGTATACATCCCCACTATGGGCAGATTACATATAGAGGTAGGACAGTATACATCCCCACTATGGCAGAAACATATAGAGGTAGGACAGTATACATCCCCACATGGGCAATTACTATAGAGGAGGACATTATACATCCCCACTATGGGCAGAATACATATAGAGGTAGACAGTTACATCCCCACTATGGGCAGATACATATGAGGTAGGACAGTATACATCCCCACTATGGGCAAGATTACATATAGAGGTAGGACAGTATACACCCCACTATGGGCAGAATACATTAGAGGTAGGACAGTATACATCCCCACTATGGGCAGATTACATAGAGGTAGGACAGTATACATCCCACTATGGGCAGAATACTATAGGGTAGGAAAGATACATCCCCACTATGGGCAGAATACATTAAGAGGTAGGACAGTATACATCCCCACTTGGGCAGATACATATAGAGTAGGGGACATTATACATCCCCCATGGCAGAATACATCTAGAGTAGACAGTATACATCCCCACTATGGGCAGAATACATTAGGAGACGTAAAAGAATCAGATAGAGGATCATAACAGAGCATTGACATATGGTACCTCCCATATGCGGGTACAAAGTATAAAGGCCATTAAAGTGAAACACATCACACCCGTCAGCAGCAAATTGACAGTGACAGGTTGTGTGAAATGATTTGATAAGGACATTGAGATAGAAAGATCTACATATATATCACACATAATGTAATCCTCAATCCTCTATGGAGACTCCATGTGAGCAGATCATTGTCATATAATAGCCAGAAAATAGGTCATAGTTCTCAGACTCTGCCCCTCTAGGGGTATTCTGGGAATGTCAGACCTGGTGGACTTCTCCACAGTCATAATGGGCTGAAGTTAACATGGTGGGACAAGTTCAGTTTTCCAAAAGAGGATTATCATGACAGTGGTGACTTAGCACACCACCTATATTTCAACCACACCTCTATTAAAGGGTCCCCTTCCATTGTTATGATATGGGGACGCAAACGCTGTACAGTATAACAATACAGATTATACAGTATATATGTATATGTTTATTTATATAGCGCCCGTGGACACATGCGCTGTACATTATAACAATACAGATTATACGTATGTATTTAATATGTTTATTATATAGCGCCACTTGGGGACACAGCACTGTACATTATAACAATACAGATTATACAGTACTTGTGTATATGTTTTATTTATATAGCGCCACTTGGGTACGCACGCTGTACATTATAACATACAGATTATACAGTAAGTAGTATATGTTTAGTATTTATATAGCGCCACTTGGTTACACAGCGCGTGTACATTATACAATACAATTATACAGTATGTAAATGTATATGTTTATTTAGATAGCGCCACTTGGGTACACCGCGCTTGTACATTATAACAATACAGATTATACGTAATGTATGTATTATGTTTATTTATAATAGAGCCAACTTGGGACAAGCGGCGTACATTATAACAATACATATTATACAGTATGTATATGTTTATTTATATAGCGCCACTTGGGGACACAGCGCTGTACATTATAACAATACAGATTATCAGTATGTAGGATATGTTTTTATATAGTGCCCACTTGGGTAGCACAGCTCTGTACATTATAACAATATAGATTATACATGTATGGTGTATAGGTTTATTTATATAGCGCCCCACTTGGGGTACACAGCGCTGTACATTATACAAACATATTATGCAGTATGTAATGTATATGTTTATTTATAACCCACTTGGGGGACACAGCGCTGTACATTATACAATACAAGATTATACAGTAATGTATGTATATGTTATTTATATAGCGCCACTTGGGGACACAGCGCTGTACATTATAACAATACAGATTAACAGTATGTATTATATGTTTTATTTATATAGCGCCACTTGGGACAACTCTGTACATTATAACAATACAGATTAACAGTATGTATGTATAAATGTTTATTTATATAGCGCCACTTGGGTGACACAGCGCTGTCATATAACAATACATATTATGCAGTATGTAATGTAATATGTTTATTTATATAGCGCCACTTGGGGACACAGCTCTTGTAACATTATAACTACGATTTACAGTATGTATGGATATGGTTTATTTATATAGCGCCACTTGGGGACACAAGCGCTGTCATATAACATACAGATTCTGTAGTATGTATATGTTTATTATAAAGCGCACTTGGGGACACAGCGCTGTACATTATAACATACAGATTATACAGTATGTATGTATATGTTTATTATAAGCGCACTTGGGACCACAGCGCTGTACATTATAACATCAGATTATACAGTATGTATGTATATTTTATTTATATAGTGCCACTGGGTACACAGCGCGTCATTATAACAATACAGATTATACAGTATGTATGTTATGTTTATATAGCGCCACTTGGGGACACAGCGCTGTACTTATAACAATACAGATTATACAGTTGTATATGTTTATTTATATAGCGCCACTGGGGACACAGCGTGTACATTATACAATACAGATTATACAGTATTCTGTTATGTTTTTTTATATAGCGCCACTTGGGTAACACATCGCTGTACTTATAACAATACAGATTATACAGTATGTATTTATATGTTTATATAGCGCCACTGGGTACACACGCTGTACATTATAACAATACAGATTATACAGTTATGTATATTTTTTATATAGCGCCACTTGGGAAACAGCGCTGTACATTATAACAATACAGATTATACAGTTGTATGTATATGTTTTTTTATTATATAGCGCCACTTGGGGCCACAGCGCTGTACATTATAACAATACAGATTATCCAGTATGTATATGTTTATTTATATAGCGCCACTTGGGGACACAGCGCTGTACATTATAACAATACAGATTATACAGTATGTATGTATGTTTATTTATAGCCCACTTGGGGACACAGCGCTGTACATTATAACAATACAGATTATACAGTATGTATATGTTATTTATATAGCACCACTTGGGACCCAGCGCTGTACATTATAACAATACAGATTATACAGTATGATATATGTTTATTTATATAGCCCACTTGGGGACAAGCGCTGTACATTAAACAATACAGATTATACAGTATGTATGTATGTTTATTTATATAGCGCCACTTGGGGACACAGCGCTGTACATTATACAATACAGATTATATCAGTATGTATATGTTTATTTATATAGCGCCACTTGGGGACACAGCGCTGTACATTATAACAATACAGATTATACATTATGTTGTATATGTTTATTTATATAGCGCCACTTGGGGACCAGCGCTGTACATTATAACATACAGATTATACAGTATGTACGTATATGTTTATTTATATACGCCCACTTGGGACACAGCGCTGTACATTATAACATACAGATTATACAGTATGTATGTTTTTTTATTTATTAGCCCACTTGGGGACGAGCGCTGTACATTATAACAATACAGATTATACAGTATGTATGTATATGTTTATTTATATAGCGCCACTTGGGTACACAGCGCTGTACATTAAACAATCAGATTATACGTATGTTGTATATGTTTATTTATATAGCGCCACTTGGGATACACACGCTGTCATTATAACATACAGATTATACAGTATGTAGGTAATGTTTTATTTATATAGCGCCACTTGGGGACACAGCCTGTACATTATAACATCAGATTATACAGTATATATGTATATGTTTATTTATATAGCGCCACTTGGGTACACAGCGCTGTACATATAACAATACAGATTATCAGTATGTAGTATATGTTTATTTTATATAGCGCCACTTGGGGACACAGCGCTGTACATTATACCAATACAGATTATACAGTATGTACGTAATGTTTATTAATTAGCGCCATTGGGGACACAGCGCTGACATATAACAATACAGATTATCCAGTATGTAGTATATGTTTTATTATATCGCCCACTTGGGAACACATCCTGTACATTATAACATACGATTATCAGTAGTAGTATGTTTATTTATATAGCGCCACTTGGGTACACAGCGCTGTACATTATAACAATACAGATTATACAGTATGTATGTATATGTTTATTATATAGCGCCACTTGGGGACACAGCGCTGTACATTATAACAATACGATTAACGTATGTATATATGTTTATTTATATAGCGCCACTTGGACACAGCGCTGTACATTATAACAATCAGATTATACAGTATGTATGTATATGTTTATTATATTAGCGCCACTTGGGACACAGCGCTGTACATTATAACAATACAGATTATAACGATGTATGTATATGTTTATTTATATAGCGCCACTTGGGGACACAGCGCTGTACATTTAACAATACAGATTATCAGTTGTATGTATATGTTTATTTATATAGCGCCACTTGGACACAGCGCTGTACATTATAACAATACAGATTAAAGTATGTATGTATATGTTTATTTATATAGCGCCACTGGGGACCAGCGCTGTACATTATAACAAACAGATTATACAGTATGTATGTATATGTTTATTTATATAGCGCCACTTGGGGACACAGCGCTGTACATTATAAAATACAGATTATACAGTATGTATGTATATGTTTATTTATATAGCGCCACTTGGGGACACAGCGCTGTACATTATAACAATACAGATTATACGTATGTGTAATGTTTATTTATATAGCGCCACTTGGGTACACAGCGCTGTACATTATAACAATACAGATTATCAGTATTGTATGTATATGTTTATTTATATAGCGCCACTTGGGTACACAGCGCTGTACATTATAACAATACAGATAACAGTATGTATGTATATGTTTATTTATATAGCGCCACTTGGGTACACAGCGCTGTACATTATAACAATACAGATATACAGTATGTATGTATGTGTTATTTATATAGCGCCACTTGGGTACACAGCGCTGTACATTAAACATACAGATATAACAGTATGTATGTATATGTTTATTTATATAGCGCCACTTGGGACACAGCGCTGTACATTATACAATACAGATTATACAGTATGTATGTATATGTTATTATATAGCGCCACTTGGTACACAGCGCGTTACATTATAAACATACAGATTATACAGTATGTATGTATGTGTTTATTTATATAGCGCCACTTGGGTCACAGCTGCTGTACATTATAACAATACAGATTATACAGTATGTATGTATATGTTTATTTATATAGCGCCACTTGGGTACACAGCGCTGTACATTATAACAATACAGATTATACAGTATGTATGTTTATTTATATAGCGCCACTTGGGGACACAGCGCTGTACATTATAACAATACAGATTATACAGATGTATGTATATGTTTATTTATATAGCGCCACTTGGGTACACAGCGCTGTACATTATAACAATACAGATTATACAGTATGTATGTATATGTTTATTATATAGCGCCACTTGGGGACACAGCGCTGTACATTATAAACAATCAGATTATACGTATGTATGTATATGTTTATATAGCGCCACTTGGATACACAGCGCTGTACATTATAACAATACAGATTTACAGTATGTATGTATATGTTTATTTATATAGGCCACTTGGGGACACAGCCTGTACATTATAACAATAAAGATTATACAGTATGTATGTATATGTTTATTTATATAGCGCCACTTGGGTACACAGCCTGTACATTATAACAATACAGATTATACAGTATGTATGTATATGTTTATTTTATAGGCCACTTGGGGACACAGCCTGTACTTATAACAATACAGATTATACAGTTGTATGTATATGTTTATTTATATAGCGCCACTTGGGGACACAGCGCTGTACATTTAACAATACAGATTATACAGTATGTATGTATTGTTTATTTATATAGCGCCACTTGGGTACCACAGCGCTGTACATTATAACAATACAGATTATACAGTATGTTGTATATGTTTATTTATATAGCGCCACTGGGGACCACGCTGTACATTATAACAATACAGATATACAGTATGTATGTATATGTTTTATTTATTAGCGCCACTTGGGACGCACGCTGTACATATAACAAACAGATTATACAGTAGGTGTATATGTTTATTTATATAGCCCACTTGGGTACGCATCGCGTACATTATAACAATACAGATTATACAGTATGTATGTATATGTTTATTTATATAGCGCCACTTGGGTACCAGCGCTGTACATTATAACAATACGATTATACAGTATGTATGATGTGTTTATAATATAGCGCCACTTGGGGACACAGCGCTGTACATTATAACAATACAGATTAACAGTATGTATGTATATGTTTATTTATATAGCGCCACTTGGGTACCAGCGCTGTACATTATAACATACCGTTATACAGTATGTATATCGTGTTTATTATATATAGCGCCACTTGGGACACAGCTCTGTACATTATAACAATACAGATTATACAGTATGTATGTATATGTTTATTTTATATCGCCACTTGGGGACACAGCGCTGTACATATAACAATCCGATATAACAGTATGTTAACTGTAATATTTTATTTATATAGCGCCACTTGGGATACACAGCGCTGTACATTAAACAATACAGATTATACAGTATGTATGTATATGTTTATTTATATTAGCGCCACTTGGGGACACAGCGCTGTACATTATACCAATACAGATTATACAGATGTATGTATATGTTATTTATATAGCGCCACTTGGGGAACCAGCGCTGTACATTATAACAATACAGATTATACAGTATGTAGTATATGTTTATTTATATAGCGCCACTTGGGGACACAGCGCTGTACATTATAACATACAGATTATACATTATGTATGTATATGTTTATTTATATGCGCCACTGGGGTCACAGCGCTGTACTTATAACAATACAGATTATACAGTATGTATGTATATGTTTATTTATATAGCGCCACTTGGGGACACAGCGCTGTACATTATAACAATACATATTATACAGTATTAGTATATGTTTATTTATAGTAGCGCCACTTGGGGACACAGCGCTGCCATTATAACAATACAGATTATACAGTATGTATGTTAATGTTTATTATATAGCGCCACTTGGGACACAGCGCTGTAATTATAACAATACAGATTATCAGTCATGTAGTATATGTTTATTATAATAGCGCCACTTGGGTACACAGCGCTGTACATTATAACAATACAGATTATACAGTATGTATATTTTTATATAGTGCCACTTGGGGACACAGCGCTGTACATTATAACATACATATTATACAGTATGTAGTATATGTTTTTTATATAGCGCCACTTGGGACACACGCGCTGTACATTATAACAATACAGATTATACAGTATGTATATGTTTATTTATATAGCGCCACTGGGTACACAGCGCTGTACATTATACATACAGATTATACAGTATGTGTATATGTTTATTTATATACGCCACTTGGGGACACAGCGCTGTACATTATACAATACAGATTATCAGCATGTACGTATATGTTTTTTATATAGCGCCACTTGGGGACACAGCCTGTCATTATACAATACAGATTATACAGTGTGTATGTATATGTTTATTTATATAGCGCCACTTGGGGACACAGCGCTGTACATTATAACAATACAGATTATACAGTATGTATATGTTTATTTATATAGCGCCACTTGGGTACACAGCGCTGTACATTATAAACATCAGATTATACAGTATGTATGTATATGGTTTATTTATATGGCCACTGGGACGCAGCGCTGTACTTATAACATACACGATTATACAGTATGTATATGTTTATTTATATAGTGCCACTTGGGACACAGCACGTACATTATAACATCAATTATACATTATTATATATATGTTTTTTATATAGCCCACTTGGGGACACAGTGCTGTACATTAAACAATAAAGATTATACAGTATGTATATGTTTATTTATATAGCGCCACTTGGGTACACAGCGCTGTACATTATAACAATACAGATTATACCAGTGTTGATGTATATGTTATTTATATAGCGCACTTGGGGACACAGCGCTGTACATTATAACAATACAGATTATACGATGTATGTAGATGTTTATTTATATAGCGCCACTTGGGTACACAGCGCTGTACATTTAATACATACAGATTATACAGTATGTACGTATATGTTTATTTATATAGCGCCACTTGGATACACAGCGCTGTCATTATACACATAACAGATTATACAGTATGTATGTAATGTTTATTTATATAGCGCCACTTGGACACAGCCGTGTACATTATAACAATACAGATTATACAGTATGTACGTATATGTTATTTATTAGCGCCCCTGGGGACACAGCGCTGTACATTATAACAATACGATTATACAGTATGTATGTATATGTTTATTATAGTAGCCCACTTGGGTATACAGCTCTGTACATTAACAATACAGATTATACAGTATGTATGTATATGTTTATTTATATAGCGCCACTTGGATACAAAGCGCTGTACATTATAACAATACAGTTATACAGTATGTATGTAATGTTTTATTATATAGCGCCACTTGGGGACACGCGCTGTACATTATAACAATACAGATTATACAGTATGTATATGTTTATTATAGCGCCACTTGGTACACGGGCTGTACTTATAACAATACAGATTATACAGTATGTATGTATATGTTTATTATAGCGCCACTTTGGCACCACACTGCACATTATAACAGTACAGATTATACAGTATGTATGTATATGTTTATTTATATAGCGCCACTTGGGGACACAGCGCTGTACATTATAACAATAAGATTAACAGTATGGTATGTTATATGTTTATCTATATAGCGCCACTGGGTACACAGCGCTGTACATTATAACAATACAGATTACAGTATTATGTATATTGTTATATAGCGCCACTTGGGGACACAGCGCTGTACATTATAACAATACAGATATACAGTATGTATGTATATGTTTATATAGCGCCACTTGGGGACACAGCGCTGTATATTATAACAATACAGATTACACAGTATGTATGTATGTTTATTTATATAGCGCCACTTGGGGAAACAGCGCTGTACATTATAACAATACAGATTATACAGTATGTACGTACAGGTTTATTTATATAGCGCCACTTGGGGACACAGCGCTGTACATTATAACAATACAGATTATACAGTATGTATGTATATGTTTATTTATTACACCACTTGGATACACAGCGCTGTACATTATAACAATACAGATTATACAGTATGTATGTATATGTTTATTATATAGCGCCACATGGGTACACAGCGCTGTACATTATAACAATACGATTATACTATTAGTATGTATATGTTTATTATTGATGTGTATATGCTGTGTATGCTGTGTATGTGCTGTGTATGTGATGTGTAAATGATGTTTATATGATGTGTATATACTGTGTTATATGATGTGTATATGTTGTGTTTATGTGTTAATGTTGTATGTGATGTGTATGTGATGTGTATGTGATGTGTTATGATGTGTATATGATGTGATGTGTTATGATGTGTTATGCTGTGGATGTGTATATGATGTTGTATGCTTTGTATATGCTGTGTATATGTGTGATGATGTGGATGTGTAATGATGTGTATGTGTGGTATATGAAATGATAGTGTATCCTACACCCATTATGTTTCGGGTCCTACACCCTGTCCTTAGGGCCCTACACCCATTAAGTTCTTGGGGCCCTACACCCATATTTTCCTTGGGCCCTACACCCATTTTGTCCTTGGGCCTACACCCATTTTGTCCTTGGGCCTTACCCATTGTGTTCTCCGTGGCCCTACCACCCAGTGGTTCCTTGGGCCCTACACCCATGGTGTTCCTTGGGCCCTACACCCATTGTGTTCCTGGGGCCCTACACCCATTGTGTTCCTGGGGCCCTACCCCCATTGTGTTCCTGGGGCCCTACACCCATTGTGTTCTTGGGCCCTATACCTATTGTGTTCCTGGGCCCTAACACCCATTGTGTTCCTGGGGCCCTATACCCATTATGTTCCTGGGGCCTACACCCATTGTGTTTCCTGGGCCCTATACCCATATTTCCTGGGTTCCCTACACCCATTGGTTTTGGGCCCTATACCCATTGTGTTTGCTTGGGGCCCTATACCCATGTGTTCCTGGGGCCCTACACCCATTTGTTTCTTGGGGCCCTATACCCATTATGTTCCTGGGGCCTCACCTTTCGGGGCCCTATACCATTGTGTTCCTGGGGCCCTAACCCATTGTGTTCCCTGGGCCCTACACCATTATGTCCTGGGCCATTAATAGAATGTTAAGAGTCTTGAATGAATATCTTCATTTTCTACTGAAATGCCAACACATGGTTAATGTGATCAGGGTTGTGTGTCCTGGGGATGTCACATAGCAGGGGCCCCTCGCTGTGTTACAGGCCTAGATCATATCACCCAATTAAGTCTGAAATGGAAATCTATTAGTCTGTGGGCTTCTCCTGGAGCCCCAGGCCTCCTAATAACCACCTCTAAGTCACACAATAGCCTGAGGGCACTAGGACCCAGAGGGAATAATCAGCAGCTACTTGTGGGTAATTGGACTCAGAGAGTGATATCAGTATGGCAGTTACACAATGAGCAGAATTGTCTTTATCCTGGACCAATTATTCCACAAAAGGAACTTTACTTTCTATCCAGCATAAATGTTATATTAATACGGGATGATGATGGATGAGGTGGTGGATGGTTGGATGGTGGATGGTGGTTGTGGACTGGTGATGGTGGATGGTGGATGGTATGGATGGAGGGATGGTGGATTGATGGCTGGATGATGGATGATGAGATGATGGGAGGGGATGGATGATGGATGACGATTGATGATGATGAACCGTGCGTGTTCTGTACCCACACATGCCATGGGCGGTTTTAATTATTCACCTGTGCGTGTTCTGTACCCCACAATGCCACGGGCGTGATTAATTATTCACCGTGCGTGTTCTGTACCCACAATGCCCACGGGCGGTATATTCACCGTGCATTTCTTACCCACAATGCCACGGGCGGTATTATTCACCGTGCTGTTCGTACCCACAATGCCACAGGTGTATTTATTCACCGTGCGTGTTCTGTACCCACAATGCCACGGGCGTATTTATTATTCACCGTGCGTGTTCTGTACCCACAATGCCACGGGCGTTTTATTCACCGTGCGTGTTCTGTACCCACAATGCCACGGGCGGTATTATTCACCGTGCGTGTTCTGTACCCACAATGCCACGGGCGGTATATTCACCGTGCGTGTTCTGTACCCACAATGCCACGGGCGGTATTTCACCGTCATGTTCTGTACCCCCAATGCCACGGGCGGTATTATTCACGTGCGTGTTCTGTACCCCAATGCCACGGCGGTATTATTCACCGTGCAGGTTCTGTACCCACAATGCCACACGGCGGTATATTCACCGTGCTGGTCTGTACCCACAATGCCCGGGCGGTATTATTACCGTGCGTGTTCTGTACCCACAATGCCACGGCGGTATCATTCACCGTGCGTGTTCTGTACCCACAATCACGGGCGGTATCATTCACCGTGCGTGTTCTGTACCCACAATCCACGGGCTGTATCTACTCTATGTGGATAGGGAAAGGGGATACATAATAATGGCTGTCAGAACCCTGCAGCCAAAAAGGCAAGGTAAACCTTCAGTGACGTGGTTGTGTGGACACTGGACTATGTCTTTCAACGTCCACCTTAATTAGCTATGTTACTATGTTAACCATTAAATCAGCTCCTGATATACCTGTCTCTTATTACAATTCAGCTGTCTCGCAGACCCTAACTCACCTTGATTAACTGTCTCTGATTGCATTCAGCCCCGTTGTCGCAGACCAATCATCTCTGATTACCTGTCTCATTTATGCAATCAGTCCCAGTATCGCAACCTAATCATCTCGATTACGGTCTCTTATTGCATTTAGCAGTGGCGCAGGACCTAATAGCTCTGATTACACTGTCTCTTTATTGATTCAAGACGTGTCACAGACCTAATCACTCTGAGTACCTGTCTCATTATATGAATTCAGCCGTTACGTCCTAATTCAGCGCTTATTACCCTGTCCTCTTTTTACTTCAGACAGCACGTTTCACTGTCACAGGGATCCTAATCAGCTCTGTTAACTGTCTCTTATACATCAGCACTGTGTCACGTCCTATATCAGAAGCTGATTGACCTGTCTCTTTACATACATTTACGCAGTGTGGTCATCCAAATCAGCGCTGATTACCTGTCTCTTTATTACATTCAGCTGTGTCACATGCCAAATCGCCTCTTATTACCCTTATGTGTCACACATTCTTGTCCAAATATACAGTGATTACACCTTACTTTTCAGCTTGATCAGACCTCCAATCAGAGCATCGATACTGTCTCTTTCATTCAACAAACCTTCAGCTGAGTCATGTCCAATCCAGCGCTGATTACCTGTCTCTTATTACATTCAGCTGTGTCACAGTCCAAATCACTCTGATTACCTGTCTCTTTATTACATCAGCTGTGTCACAGTCCAAATCAGCTCTGAAACCTGTCCCTCTTTATTAACATTGCTGTGTCACAGCCAAATCAGCTCTGATTACCTTTTGATTGCAGACCAAGGTGTTTTAAACTGACAAGTCCTTTGTAGTTTTAATTACTTATATAATAATTTATTATACGGGTTATAAACCATCACTGACTAACATGCTGCCATTAATGTGCCCAATCTGTATATATTCCACTGTCGCACTCATCTATAGTAAGTTAAGAGAGACTGTCGCCTCCCAATGTCCCTGAGGTCCCTTAACTAATTACCTGGGCGAAGATCCAGAGTTGCGAGACTCATTTCACCCTTTTATTCACCTATTGATGGGTTGAATCATCCCCCTCGTATCTCTAAATGTCTCGTGTGGGTAACTAATTCTCTCTTGTCCGTATACTATCATTAGGGCTTCCTCTCTATCATTACACATCCTGATTAATACAGTCTCTCTCTCTCTTGCCAAGACCTATGTTTTCCAATTACCCAGGCCGTCGTGGCCAGTTTACACTGCTGCCAGTCACGGGGTGGGGGCCAGGCCCATGTATAATCAACCATTATGTAAATTAGCCCGGATCTGGTTTAAAGGAAGTGGTGGCTAAAATACCAACACTTTATGGAAATGGGAATGTAACTTGTGGATCCTTATATGGAATATCTTACAGCTTTAATAGAACATTCACTGTACCACAATGCCACCCCCACACATATATATATTCTTGGACCCCCCATTATGTCAAGGCCACAGCTCCCCTACTGCACTCTGTCGGTCTCGAACCATTCACTGTCTACAATACCTATAGAATATATAAACGTGTCCTCTCTCATTTGTTTCCCTGTCCCTCCTTCTCTCTCTTTGTCCCTCTAGACAGTCAATAAGAGACTCCTAGATCTCTCCTGGTTTCCAGTACTGAGGTCTCTCCCTGCTCTGGCTGTCAGTCCTGTCACCCTCCTCAGTTTTGTCTGACAGACAATTGTTGCTGCCCAATCCTTTTGTTCTCACTAACCTTCTCTCTGACATTCTCTTTAACTCACTATGCCTGCTGCTGTCTATAGATGAGCTTGTCCCACACTACGCGCGCTGTCTCTCTGATGGTAGTGCTGAGGTCTCACTTCTGTCTCTCAGGTAAACCTCCTCCTGCGTCTCTCAGGTAAACTCTCTTCCTGCCCGCTCTCTCAGTAAAACACTCTTCCTGCTGTCCCTCTGTACACACCTTCCTGTGTCCCAGGTAAAACACTCTTCCTGCTGGTCTCTCAGGTAAACACTCTTCACTGCTGTCTCTCCACGTAAACACTCTTCCTGCTGTCTCGCAGTCAAACACTCTTCCTTGCTCTGTCTCTCAGGTAAACCACTCTTCCTGCTGTCTCTCAGGTAAAACTCTCTTCCTGCTGTCTCTCAGGTAAACCTCCTTCCGCTGTCTCTCGGTAAACTCTCTTCCTGCTGTCTCTGTCAGGTAAACTCTCTCTCCTGCTGTCCCTCTCTCCTCAGGTAAACTCTCCTCCTGCTGTCTCTCAGGTAAACTCTTTCTCCTGCTGTCTCTTCCCAGGTAAACTCTCTTCCTGCTGTCTCTCATGTAAACTCTCTTCCTGCGTCTCTCAGGTCAAGCTCTCTTCCTGCTGTCTCTCTCAGTTAACCACTCTTCCTGCTGTCTCTCAGGTAAACACTCTTCCTGCTGTCTCTCTGGAAACCTCTACACTCCTTCCTGCTGTCTCATCCTCTGGTAACACTCTCCTCTGTCTCGTCTCTCAGGTAACCTCTTCCTGCTTCTCTCAGGTAACACTCTTCTTCCTGCTGCTCTCTCAGGTAACACTCTTCCTGCTGTCTCTCAGGTAAACACTCTCCTGCTCTCTCAGGAACATCATGGTGATACAGTGTGGGTACAGAACACGCACGGGAATAATAAATATCGCAATCCGCCCATGGCATTGTGGGTACAGAACAACGCACGGTGAATAATTAATACGCACCGCCGTGCATTGTGGGTACAGAACACGCACCGTGATAATAAATACCGACGCCCGTTGGCTTGTGGGTACAGAACAACCCGCACGGTGAATACATTAATACCCACACCAACGCCCGTGGCATTGTGGGTACAGAACACGCACGTGATAATATACACCCACGCCCGTGGCATTGTGGGTACAACAACACGCACGTGATAATAATACCACCGCCCGTGGCATTGTGGGTACAGAACTCGCACGGTGAATAATAACTACCTGCCCGTGCATTGTGGGTACAAGAACACGCACGGTGAATAATAAATACACGCCCGTGGCATTGTGGGTACGAACACGCCACGTGAATAATAAATACTCGACTGTGGCATTGTGGGGTACACGACACTCGCACGGTGATAAATAATACCGTGCCACCAGTGGCATTGTGGGTCAGAACACGCAACGGTGATAATAAATACCACCCGTACGGCCCCGTGGCGGTACAGAACACACGCACCGGTGAACTACTAAATACGCCCGTGGCATTGTGGGTACAGAACACGCACGTGAATAATAACTACCCGCACCGTGGCAATTGTGGGTATAATAACCGCTGCCACCGGTGATATAAATCCCCCCGTGGCATTGTGGGGACAGAACAAACGCAACGGTGCAATATAAATACCCGCCCGTGGCATTGTGGTGGGGTACAAAGACACAACAACGCACGGTGAATAATATAACCTACACCGCCCGTCAATTGTGGGTAACGACACCGCACGGTATAATAAATACCCCAACCGCCCGTGGCATTGTGGGTACAGAACACGCACGGTGAATAATAATACCGGCCCGTGGCATTTGTGGGTACCAGAACCGCACGGTGAATAATAAACCCCCACCCCCGTGGCATTGTGGGGTACAGAACATCGCACGGTGAATAATAATAACCGCCCGCGATTGGTTGGTACAGAACACGTCACGGTGATCATAATACCGCCCGTTGGCATTGTGGGTACAGAACAGCACGGTGAATAATAAATACCGCGTGGCATTGTGGGTACAGAACACCACGGTGAATAATATAACCGCCCGTGGCATTGTGGGTAAGAACACGCACGGTGAATATAAATACCGCCCGTGGCATTGTGGTACAGAACACTCACGTGAATAATACCGCCCGTGCATGTGGGTACGAACACGCACGTGATAATAAATACGCCCGTGGCATTGTGGGTACAGAACACGCCGGTGATAATAATACCGCCCGTGGCATTGTGGGTACAGAACACGCACGGTGAATAATAATCCGCCCGGCATTGTGGGTACGAACACGCACGGTAATATAACTACGCCCGTGGCATTGTGGGTACAGAACACCGCACGTGAAATAAATACCCCCGTGGCATTGTGTGACAGAAAGCACACGGTGAATATACCCGCCCGTGGCATTGTGGGTACACAACAACGCACGGTGAATGAACAACCGCCCGTGGCATTTGGGTACAGAACAAGCGACGCGACATTATGATAATACCGCCCGTGGCATGGTGGGTACAGAACATGCACGGTGAATATACCGCCCGTGCATTGTGGTACAGAACACGCACGGTGATAATACCGCCCGTGGCATTGTGGGTACAGAACACGCACGGTGAATATACCGCAACATGCCCTGGCATGTGGTACAAACACGCACGGTGAATAATACCACCGCCGTGCATTGTGGTTACAGAACACGCACGTGATAATAAATATCGCGCCCGTGCATTGTGGGTACAGAACAATGCACGGTGAATAATACCCTCGCTGGCATTGGGTACAGAACCGCACGGTGAATATACCGCCCGTGGCTTGTGGGTACAGAACCACGCACGGTGAATATATCCGCCCTGGCATTGTGGGTACAGAACACGCACGGTGAATAATCCGCCCCGTGGCATTGGTAGAGAACAGAACAGCACGGTGAATAATACCCGCCACGTGGCATTGTGGGACAGAACACTGCACGGTGAATAATACCCGTCCCGCCCGTGGCATTGTGTGTACAGACACGCACCGGTGAATAATACCGCCCGTGGCATTGTCGGTACAGAACATCCACGGTGAATAAAACCAGCCCGTGGCATTGTGGGTACAGAACACGCACGGTGAATAATACCCCGTGGCATTGTGGTACAGAACATGCACGGTGAATAATACCGCCCGTGGCATTGTGGGTACAAACACGCACGGTGAATATAATACCGCCCGTGGCATTGTGGGTACAGAACACCACGGTGAATAATAAATACCGCCCGTGGCACCCATTATGTTCCTGGGGCCATTAATAGAATGTTAAAGAGTCTTGAAGTGAAATATCTTCATTTTCTACTGAAATGCCAACACATGGTTAATGTGATCAGGTTGTGTGTCCCTGGGGATGTCACATAGCAGGGGCCCCTCGCTGTGTTACAGGCCTGAGATCATATCACCCAATTAGAGCTGAAATGGAAATCTATTAGTCTGTGTGGCTTCTCCTGGGAGCCCCAAGGCCTCGGCCTAATAACCACCTCTAAGTCACACAATAGCCTGAGGGCACTAGGACCCAGAGGGAATAATCAGCAGCTACTTGTGGGTAATTGGACTCAGAGAGTGATATTATAAACAATACAGATTATACAGTATGTATGTATTAGTTTATTTATATAGCGCCCTTGGGTGACACAGCGTGCTACATATATTAATACAGATTATACAGTATGTAGTATTGTTTATTTATATAGCGCCACTTGGATAAACAGCGCTGTACATTATAACAATACAGATTATACAGTATGTATGTATATGTTTATTTATATAGCGCCACTTGGGGAACAGCACTGTACATTATAAACAATGCAGATTATACAGTATATGTATATGTTTATTATATGCGCCACTTGGGTACACAGCGCTGTACATATAAAATACAGTTATACAGTATGTACGTATATGTTATTTATATAGCGCCACTTGGGGCACAGCGCTGCACATATATAACAATACAGGATTATACAGTATGTACGTATATGTTATTATATAGCGCCACTTGGGGACACACGCTGTACATTTATACAATACAGATTATACAGTATGTTAGTATATGTTGTATTTATATAGCGCCACTTGGGTACACAGCGCTGTATTATTAACAATACAGATTATAAAGTATGTATGTATATGTTTATTTATATAGCGCCACTTGGGGACACAGCGCTGTACATTATAACATACAGATTATACAGATGTATGTATATGTTATTTTATAGCGCCACTTGGGTACACAGCGCTGTACATTATAACAATACAGATTATACAGTATGTATGTATATGTTTATATATATAGCGCCACTTGGGACAACAGCGCTGTACATTATAACACATACAGATTATACCGTATGTATGTATATGTTTATTTATATAGCGCCACTTGGGGACACAGCGTGTACATTATAAACATAACAGATTATACAGTGTATGTATATGTTTATTTATATAAGCGCCATTGGATACACAGCGCTGTACATTATACAATACAGATTATACAGTATGGATGATATGTTATTTATATAGCGCCACTGGGGACCAGCGCTGTACATTAAAACATACAGATATACAGTATGTATGTATAGTTTATTTTATAGCCCACTGGGGACACAGCGTGTACATTATAAAAATACAGATTATACAGTATGTTGTATATGTTTATTATATAAGCGCCACTTGGGGACACAGCGCTGTACATTATAAAAATACAGATTATACAGTTGTATATGTTTATTTTATAGCGCCAGTGGGTACCACAGCGCTGTACATTAAAACAATACAGATTATACAGATGTATGTATATGTTTATTATATAGCGCCACTTGTACACATCCGCTGACATTATAAAATACAGATTATACAGTATGTATTGTAGTATGTTATTTTATAGCGCCACTTGGGTACACAGCGCTGTACATATAACAATACAGATTTACAGTATGTATATGTGTTTATTATATAGCGCCACTTGGGTACACAGCGCTGTACATTATAACAATACAGATTATACAGTAGTATGTATATGTTTATTTAATAGCGCCACTTGGGTACCACAGCGCTGTACATTATACAATACAGATTATTACAGTATGTATGTATGTGTTTTATTTATATAGCGCCACTTGGGTACACAGCGCTGTACATTATAAAATACAGATTATACAGTATGTATGTATATGTTTATTTATATAGCGCCACTTGGGTAGCAAGCGCGCTGTACATTATAACAATACAGATTATACAGATGTATGTATATGTTTATTATTATAGCGCCACTTGGGACACAGCGCTGTACTTAAACAATACAGATTTACGTATGTATTTGTTATATGTGATTTATATAGTCGCCAATTGGGTAAACAGCGCTGTACATTATAAAACATAACAGATTATTACAGTAGGTTGGATATGTTTATTATTAGCGCCACTTGGGGACACAGCGCTGTACATTATAACAATACAGATTATACAGTATGTATGTATATGTTTATATAGCGCCACTTGGATACACAGCGCTGTACATTATAACAATACAGATTATACAGTATGTATGTATATGTTTATTTATATAGTGCCCATTGGGGACACAGCGCTGTACATTTAACAATACAGATTATACAGTATGTATGATAGTTATTTTATAGCGCCACTTGGGACACAGCGCTGGACATTATAACAATACAGATATTACAGATGTATGTATGTTTATTTTATAGGCCACTTGGGGACACAGCACTGTACATATAACTACAGATTATACAGTATGTATGTATATGTTTATTTATAGCGCCACTGGGGGACACAGCGCTGTATATTATAACAATACAGATTATACCGATGTACGTATATGTTATTTTATATAGCGCCACTTGGGTACACAGCCTGTACATTATAACAATAAGATTATACAGTATGTATATGTTTATAAGTGCCACTTGGGGACACGCGCTGTACATTATAACAATATAGTTATACAGTATGTATGTATATGTTTATTTATATAGCGCCACTTGGGTACACAGCGCTGTACATTATAACAATAAGATTATACAGTATGTATGTATATGTTTATTTATATAGCGCCACTGGGTACACACGCTGTACATTATAACATACAGATTATACAGTATGTACTATGTTATATAGTGCCACTTGGGGGACACCAGCGCTGTACATTATAACAATACAGATATACAGTATGTATGTAGATGTTTATTTATTGGCACTGTGGGACACAGCGCTGTACATTAACATACAGGATAACAGTATGTATATGTTTATTTATATAGCGCCACTTGGGTACACAGCGCTGTAATTATAACAATACAGATTATACAGTATGTATGATAGTTTATTTATATAGCGCCACTTGGGGACACAGCGCTGTACATTATAACAATACCGATATACAGATGTACGTATAGGTTATTTATATAGCGCCACTTGGGGACACAGCGCTGTACATTATAACAATACAGATTATACAGTGTGTATGTATATGTTTATTTATATAGCGCCATGGGACACAGCGCTGTACATTATAACAATACAGATTTACAGTATGTATGTTATTTATATAGCGCCACTTGGGTACACAGCGCTGTACATTATAACAATACAGATTATACAGTATGTATGTAATATTATATAGCGCCCATGGGGACAGCAGCGCTGTAACATTATAACAAATAGATTATACAGTATAGTATATGTTTATTTATATAGTGCCACTTGGGGACACAGCACTGTACATTATAACAATACAGATATACAGTATGTGATATATATGTTTATTTATATAGCGCCACTTGGGGACACAGTGCTGTACATATAACAATAAAGATTATACAGTATGTATATGTTTATTTATATAGCGCACTTGGGTACACAGCGCTGTACATTATAACAATACAGATATACAGTGTGTAGTATATGTTTATTTATATAGCGCCACTTGGGGACACAGCGCTGTACATTATAACAATACAGATTATACAGTATGTATGTAGATGTTTATTATATAACGCACTTGGTACACAGCGCTGTACATTATAACAATACAGATATTACAGTATGTACGTATATGTTTATTATATAGCGCCACTTGGATACACAGCGCTGTACATTATAACAATACAGATTATACAGTATGTATGTATATGTTTATTTATATAGCGCCACTTGGGACACAGCGCTGTACATTATAAAACAATCAGATTAACAGTATGTACGTATATGTTTATTTATATAGCGCCCACTTGGGGACACAGCGCTGTACATTATAACAATACAGATTATACAGTATGTATGTAAGTATGATATAGCGCCACTTGGGATACAGCTTGTACATTATAAACAATACAGATTATACAGTATGTAGTATATGTTTATTATATGAGCCACTTGGATACAGACGCGCTGTACATTATAACAATACAGGTTATACAGTATGTATGTAATGTTTATTTATATAGCGCCACTTGGGGACACAGCGCTGTACATTATAACAATACAGTTATACAGTATGTATATGTTTATATAGCGCCCACTTGGGTACACAGGCTGTACATTATAACAATACAGATTATACAGTATGTATGATATGTATATTAGCGCCACTTGGCACACAGCACTGCAATTATAACAGTACAGATTATACAGTATGTATGTATATGTTTATTTATATAGCGCCACTTGGGGGACACAGCGCTGTACATTATAACAATACAGATTATACAGTATATGTATTGTATCTGTTTATCTATATAGCGCCACCACTTGGGTACACAGCGCTGTAATTATAACAATACAGATTATACAGTATGTATGTATATGTTATTATAGACGCCATTGGGGAACAGCGCTGTACATTATAACAATACAGATATACAGTATGTAGTATATGTTATATAGCGCCACGGTGGGACACAGCGCTGTATATTTAAAAATACAGTTTACAGTATGTATGTATGTTTATTATATAGCGCCCATTGGGGAAACAGCGCTGTACATTAAACAATACAGATTAATACAGTAGTTTACGTACAGGTTATTATATAGGCCCACTTGGGGACACAGCGCGTATCATTATACAATACAGATTATACAGTATGTTGTATATGTTTATTTATATTGCACACTTGGATACACAGCGCTGTACATTATAACAATACCGATTATACAGTATGTATGTATATGTTTATTTAATAGCGCCACACTGGGTACACAGCGCTGTACATTATAACAATAGATTATACAGTTGTATGATATGTTTATTATAGATGTGTGTATATGCTGTGTATGTGCTGTGTATGGCTGTGTATGTGATGGGTAAATGAGTGTTTATATGATGTGTTATATAGTGTATATGATGTGATATGTTGTGTATATGATTTGTATATGTTTGTATGTGATGTGTATGTGAGTGTAGTGATGTGTATATGTGTGTATATGATGTGATGTGTATATGATGTGATATGCTGTGATGTGTATATGATGTGTAGCTTTGTATATGCTGTGTATATGAGTGTATATAGTGAGTGTATATGATGTGTATATGATGTGTATGTGATGTGTATATGAGTGTATATGATGTGTATCCTACACCCATATGTTTCTGGGTCTACACCCAGTGTCCTTAGGGCCCTGCACCCTAAGTTCTTGGGCCCTACACCAATTATTTTCTTGGGCCCACACCATTCTTGTCCATTGGGCCTACACCCATTTTGTTCCTGGGCCTTTACCCATTGTGTTCTGGGGCCCTATACCCATTGGTCCTGGGCCCTACACCATGTGTTCCTGTGGGCCCTACAACCCATTGTGGTTCCTTGGGCCCACACCCATTGTGTTCGGGGCCCCTACACCCATTGTGTTCCTGGGGGCCCTACCCCTATGGTGTTCCTGGGGCCCACACCATTGTGTCTTGGGGCCCTATACCTATTGTGTTCCGGGGCCCTACACCCATGTGTTCCTGGGGCCTTACCCATTTGTTCTGGGCCCCTACACCCTTGTGTTCTGGGGGCCATTTACCATATGTTCCTGGGGTCCTACAACCATTGTTGTCTTGGGGCCCGATACCCATTGTTCTTGGGGCCCTATACCTGTGTCCGGGGCCCTACACCCATTGTTCTTGGGGCCCTATACCCATTATGTTCCTTGGGCCCTATACCCATTGTGTTCCTGGGGCCCTATAACCCATTGTGTTTCTGGGGCCCTACACCCATTGGTGTTCCTGGGGCCTATACCCATATGTTCCTGGGCCATTAATAGAATGTTAAGAGTCTTGAAGTGAAATATCTTCATTTTCTACTGAAATGCCAAACACATGGGTAATGTGATCAGGTTGTGTGTCCCTGGGGATGTCACATAGAGGGGCCCCTCGCGTGTTACAGGCCTGAGATCATATCACCCAATTAGAGCTGAAATGGAAATCTATTGAGTCTGTGTGGCTTCTCCTGGGGAGCCCCAAGGCCTCGGCCTAATAACCACCTCTAAGTCACACAATAGCCGGAGGGCACTAGGACCCAGAGGGAAATCAGCAGCTACTTGTGGTAATTGGATCAGAGAGTGAATCAGTATGGCCAGTTACCAATGAGCAGAATTGTCTTTACCTGGACCAATATTCCACAAAAGGAAACTTTACTTTCTATCCAGCAATAAATGTTATATTAATAAGGAGATGATGAGGATGAGGATGATGGATGATGGATGATGATGATGGATGGTGGATGGTGGATGGTGGATGGTGGATGGTGGATGATGTGGTGGTGGATGGTGGATGGGGGATGGGGGATGGTGGATGGGATGATGGATGATGGATGATGGATGGATGATGGATGAGGATGATGGATGAGGATTGATGACTGGATGACGTTGATGATGATGAACCTGTGCTGTTGTTCTGACCCACAATCACAGGGCGTTTTAATTATGTCCCTGTACGGTGTTTCTGTACCCAATGCCAACGGGCGGTATTCATTATTCACCGTGCGTGTTCCTGTTACCCACAAGCCCGGGCGGTATTACTTTTCACCGGTCTGTTCTGTACCCACCAATGCACAGACCAGAGCATGGTATTATTCACCGTGCATGTTCTGACCCACAATGCACAGTTGGTATTATTCACCGGGGTGTTGTACCAACTTAGCCGTATTACCCATTATTCAGTCATCGCACCACGCCGCATTCGCCCTTCACAAAACACACTCCCCAAGGGTTTATTCATCACTGTCACGTATTTCTGTACCCACAATGCCACGGGCGGTTTATTCACCGTGCGTGTTCTGTACAACAATGCCACGGCGTATGTTTCACCGTGCTGTTCTGTACCACATGCACGGGCGGGATTTTTCACCGTGCATGTTCGTACCCACAATTACTGCCACGGGCGGGTTTTGTCACCGTGCGACTGTTCTGTACCCACAATGTCAACGGGGGCGGTTAGTATTCACCGTGCAGTGTTCTGTACCCACAATGCCAACGGGCCGGTATATTCACCGTGCATGTTCTTACCCCAATGCAAGTGGCGGTATTATTCATTACTTTCACTGTAGTTGACCCACACTGCCCGGGCGGTATATTCACCGTGCATGTTCTGTACCCACAATGCCACGGGCGCTATCGTCACCGTGCCGTGCTTTCTGGACCCACAATGAGCCACGGGCACGGTATCATACCGTGCGTGTTCGGTACCCACAAT
>JAACNH010000386.1:124201-227328 GCA_019447015.1 Hymenochirus boettgeri
GGAATAATCAGCAGCTACTTGTGGGTAATTGGACTCAGAGAGTGATAGCAGTATGGCAGTTACACAATGAGCAGAATTGTCTTTATCCTGGACCAATTATTCCACAAAAGGAACTTTACTTTCTATCCAGCAATAAATGTTATATTAATAAGGAGATGATGATGGATGATGGATGATGGATGATGGATGGTGGATGATGGATGGTGGATGGTGGATGGTGGATGGTGGATGGTGGATGGTGGATGGTGGATGGTGGATGGTGGATGGTGGATGGTGGATGGTGGATGATGGATGATGGATGATGGATGGATGATGGATGATGGATGATGGATGATGGATGGATGATGGATGACGATTGATGATGATGAACCGTGCGTGTTCTGTACCCACAATGCCATGGGCGGTTTTAATTATTCCCTGTGTGTGTTCTGTACCCACAATGCCACGGGCGGTATTAATTATTCACCGTGCGTGTTCTGTACCCACAATGCCACGGGCGGTATTATTCACCGTGATCTTCCTGCTGTCTCCAGTGTAAACTCTCTTCCTGCTGTCTCTCAGGTAAACTCTCTTCCTGCTTGTCTCTCAGGTAAACTCTCTCCTGCTGTCTCTCAGGTAACACTCTCTTCCTGCTGTCTCTCAGTAAACTCCTCTTCCTGCTGTCTCTCAGGTAAACTCTCCTCCTGCTGTCTCTCAGGTAAACTCTCCTCCTGCTGTCTCTCAGGTAACTCTCTTCCTGCTGTCTCTCGTCTCTCAGGTAACTCCTCCTGCTGCTCTCAGGTAAACTCTCTTCCTGCTGTCTCTCAGGTAACACTCTTCCTGCTGTCTCTCAGGTAAACTCTCTCCTGCTGTCTCTCAGGTAAACACTCTTCCTCTGTCTCTCAGGTAACTCCTCTTCCTGCTGTCTCTCAGGTAAACACTCTCCTGGCTCTCTGGTAAACACTCTTCCTGCTGTCTCTCTGGTAAACACTCTCCTGCGGTCTCTCAGGTAAACTCTCTTCCTGCTGTCTCTCAGGTAAACTCTCTCCTGCTGTCTCTCAGGTAACACTCTTCCTGCTGTCTCTCTCAGGTAACTCTCTTCCTGCTGTCTCTCAGGTAAACTCTCTTCCTGCTGTCTCTCAGGAACACTCTCCTGCGTCTCTCAGGTAACATCTTCCTGCTGTCTCTCAGGTACACTCTTCCTGCTGTCTCTCAGTAAACTCATGGTGAATACCTGTGTACAGAACACGCACGGTGAATAATAAATATCGCCCATGGCTTGTGGGTACAGAACACGCACGGTGAATAATAATACCCCGCCCGTGGCATTGTGGGTACAGAACACGCACGGTGAATAATAACTACCCCCGTGCATTGTGGGTACAGACACGCAGGTGAATAATAAATACCGCCCGTGGCATTGTGGCACAATGCCACGCACGTGTGAAGATACGCCCGTGGCATTGTGGGTACAGAACACGCACGTGAATATACCGCCCGTGGCATTGTGGTACAGACCCGCACGGTGATAATACACCGCCCGTGGCATTGGGGTACAGAACATGCACGGTGAATAATCCGCCCGTGGCATTGTGGGTACAGAACACGCACGGTGAATAATACCGCCCGTGGCATTGTGGTACAGAACACGCACGGTGAATAATACCGCCCTGGCATGTGGGTACAGAACACGCACGGTGAATAATACCGCCCGGGCATTGTGGGTACAAAACACCACGTGAGTAATAAATACGCCCGTGGCATTGTGGGTACAGAACAGCACGTGAATAATACCGCCCGTGGCATTGTGGGTACAGAACACGCACGGTGAATGATACCGCCCGTGGCATTGTGGGTACAGAACCCGCACTTGAATAATACCGCCGTGGCATTGTGGGTACAGAACACGCACGGTGAATAATACCGCCCGTGGCATGTGTGGTACAGAACACGCACGGTGAATAAACCGCCCGTGGCATTGTGGTACAGAACACGCACGTGAGTAAAAATACGCCCGTGGCATTGTGGGTACAGAACATGCACGTTGATAATAAACCACCCCCCGTGGCATTGTGGTACAGAACACGCACGGTGAATAATTAATACCCCCGCCCTGGCATTGTGGACAGAACAGCACGTGAATAATAAAACCGCCCCGTGGCATTGTGGGTACAGAACACGCACGGTTAATAATACCGCCCTGTGCATTGTGGGTACAGAACAGCACGGTGAATACCGCCCGTGGCATTGTGGGTACAGAACAACGCCCGTGTGATTTAAAGTGATGTAGACTTGCTTATTTACGTTACTATTGTGTGATCTAAATTATGTATTGTATTGTATGAAATGTTGGAATTGTTAATCTTCATGTAGTTTGTTTAAAATAAAAATCCCTAATATATACTATCAATAGGGATAGGGTGAAACACGGGGACACTGTCCAGGTACCTAATATACACTATCAATAGGGATAGGGTGAGATGAACACGGGGACACTATCCAGGTACCTACATATACACTATCAATAGGGATAGGGTGAAAAACACGGGGACACTGTCCAGGTACCTAATACACTATCAATAGGGAATGGTGAAACACGGGACACATCGCTACCTATATATACATCAATAGGGGATAGGTGAAACAGGGACTATCCAGTATAATATACACTTATCAATAGGGATGGTGAAAAGGGGACACATCCAGGTACCTAATATACCTATCAATAGGGAGGGTGAAACACGGGGACACTGTCCAGGTACCTAATACACTATCAATAGGGATAGGGGATGTGAAACACGGGGACAATGTCAATGTACCTAATATACACTATCAATAGGGATAGGGTGATTACACGGGACACTATCCAGGTACCTAATAATATACTATCAATAGGGATAGGGTGAAAACACGGGGACCAATGTCAGGTACCTAATATACACTATCAATAGGGATAGGTGATGAAACACGGGACACTATCCAGGTACAATATATACTATCAATAGGGATAGGGTGAAACACAGGGACACATCCAGGCTTTTTTTTGTTTACCATATATACACTATCAATAGGGATAGGGTGAAAACACAGGGGACACTATCCAGGTACCTAATATACCACTATCAATAGGGATAGGGTGAAACACGGGACACTATCCAGGTACCTAATATAAACTATCAATAGGGATAGGGTGAAACACGGGACACATCCAGGTACCTAATATACACACTCATAGGGATAGGTTGTGAAACACGGGGCACACTATCCAGGTAACCTAAATTACACTATCAATAGGGATAGGGTGAAACACGGGGACCAACTATCAGTGTACCTAATAACACTATCAATAGAGATGGGTGAAACACAGGGACACATAATCCAGGTACCTATATACACTATTAATAGGATGATGTGTGGAAAACAGAACGGGGACACTATCCAGGTACCTAATAACACCATCATAGGGAAGGGTGATGAAAACACGGGGGACACTATCCAGGTACCTAATATACACTATCAATAGGGATACGGGTGAAACCCGGGACACTATCCAGGTATCCTAATACACTATCAATAGGGATAGGGTGAAACACGGGGACACTACCAAGGTACCAATATACACTATCAATAGGATAGGGTGAAACACCGGGGACACTGTCCAAGGTACCTAATATCACTATCACTAGGGGAGGCTGAAACACGGGGGACACTATCCAGGTACCATATACACTATCAATAGGGATAGGGTGCAAACAGGGGACACTATCCAGGTACCTAATATACACTATCAATGGGATAGGTGTGAAAACGGGGGACACTATCCAGGTACCTATATACACTATCATAGGGATAGGGTGATGGGAAACACGGGGACACATGTCCAGGTACCTAATATACACTATCAATAGGGATAGGGTGAAAAACAGGGGACACTTCCAGGTAACATAATATACACTATATCATAGGAAGGTGAAACACGGGAGACACTATCCAGGTACCTAATATATACTATCATAAGGGAAGGTGAAACACTGGGGACACTATCCAGGTACCTAATATATACTATCAATAGGGATAGGGTGAAACACGGGGACACTGTCCAGGTACTAATATACACTACAATAGGGATAGGGTGAAACCAGGGGACACTGTCCAGGTACCTAATATACACCATCACATATCGGCGACCTAGGGACAAACACCACAACACCACGCAGGAGGGACACTGTCCAGGTACCTAATAACACCATCAATAGGGATAGGGTGCAAACACGGGGACACATCCAGGTACCTAATATACACCATCAATAGGGATAGGGTGAAACACGGGACACTATCAGGTACCTAATATACACATCAATAGGGATGGGTGAAACACGGGGACACTATCCAGGTACCTAATATACACCATCAATAGGGATAGGGTGTGAAACACGGGACACTACCAGGTACCTAATATACACTATCAATAGGGATAGGGTGAACACACGGGGACACTACCAGGTACCTAATATATACCATCAATAGGGATAGGGTGAAAACACGGGGACACTACCCAGGTACCTAATATACACCATCAATAGGGATAGGGTGGAAACACCGGGGACACTACCAGGTACCTAATATACACATCAATAGGGATAGGGTGAAACACGGGGACACTACCCAGGTACCTAAATATACCATCAATAGGGATAGGTGTGAAACACGGGGACACTACCGGTACCTAATATTACACCATCAATAGGGATAGGGTATGAAACACGGGGACACTACCAGGTACCTAATATATACATCAATAGGGATAGGGGTGAAACAACTGGGGACACTATCCAGGTACCTAATATTACACATCAATAGGGATGGGTGAAACACGGGGACACATACCAGGTACCTAATATCACCATCAATAGGGATATGGGTGAAACACTGGGACATACAGGTACCTAATTACACTACAATAGGGATAGGGGGACACATGGGACACTGTCCAGGTACCTATATACAATAATAGGGATAGTGAGGATGATGAAACACAGGGACATGCAGGTACCTAATTACAATCAATAGGGATAGGGTGAAACACGGGGGACACTGTCCAGGACCTAATATACACTATCAATGGGATAGGGTGAAACACGGGGACACTGTCCAGTACCTAATATACACTATCATAGGGATAGGGTGAAACGGGGACACTACCAGGTACATAATATACACCATCAATAGGGATAGGGTGAAACACGGGGACACTATCCAGGTACCTAATATACACCATCAATAGGGATAGGGTGTGAAACACGGGACACTATCCAGGGTACCTAATATACACTATCAATAGGGATAGGGTGAAACACGGGGACACTGTCCAGGTACCTAATATACACCATCAATAGGGATAGGGTGAAAACACGGGACACTATAGGTACCTAATATACACTATCAATAGGGATAGGGTGAACACGGGGACACTGTCCAGGTACCTAATATACACCATCAATAGGGATAGGGTGAAACACGGGGACACTATCCAGGTACCTAATATACACCATCAATAGGGATAGGGTGAAACACGGGGACACTATCCAGGTACCTAATATACACTATCAATAGGGATAGGGTGAAACACGGGGACACTGTCCAGGTACCTAATATACACTATCAATAGGGATAGGGGTGAAACACGGGGACACTATCCAGGTACCTAATATACACTATCAATAGGGATAGGGTGAAACACGGGGACACTATCCAGGTACCTAATATAACTATCAATAGGGAATAGGGTGAAACACGGGACACTTCCAGGTACCTAATTACACTATCAATAGGGATAGGGTGTGAAACACGGGGACACTATCCAGGTACCTAATATACACTATCAATAGGGATAGGGTGAAACACGGGGACAATTCCAGGTACCTAATATACACTATCAATAGGGATAGGGTGAGTGAAACACTGGGACACTATCCAGGTACCTAAATACACTATCAATAGGGATAGGTGTGAAACACGGGGACACTATTCAAGGTACCTAATTATACACTATCAATAGGGATAGGGTGAAACACGGGGATCTATCCAGGTACCTAATATACACTATCAATAGGGATAGGAACGGACACGGGGACACTGTCCAGGTACCTAATATACACTATCATAGGGATAGGGTGAAACACGGGGACACTATCCAGGTACCTATATTAACTATCAATAGGGATAGGGTGTGAAACACGGGGACACTGTCCAGGTACCTAATATACACTATCAATAGGGATAGGCGAGACACGGGGACACTGTCCAGGTACCTAAATACACATCAATAGGGATAGGGTGAAACACAGGGACACTATCCAGGTACCTAATATACACCATCAATAGGGATAGGGTGAAAACACGGGACACTTCCAGGTCCCTAATAACACTATCAATAGGGATAGGGTGAAACACGGGGACACTGTCCAGGTACCTAATATACACTATCAATAGGGATAGGGTGAAACACGGGGACACTATCCAGGATACCTAATATATACTATCCATAGGGATAGGGTGAAACAACGGGACACTATCCAGGTACCTAATATACACTATCAATAGGGGATAGGTGATGAAACACGGGGACACTATTCAGGTACTAATATAACTATCAATAGGATAGGGTGAAACACGGGACACTATCCAGGTACCTAATACACTATCAATAGGGATAGGGTGAAACACGGGGACACTATCAGGTACCATATGATACCCTCAATAGGGATAGGGTGAAAAACACGGGGGACACTGTCCAGGTACCTAATATACACTATCAATAGGGATAGGTGAGACACGGGGACACTGTCCAGGTACCTAATATACACTACTCAATAGGGATAGGGTGAAACACGGGGGACACATGTCAGGTCCCTAAATTACACTATCAATAGGGATAGGGTGGGATAACACGGGGACACTGTCCAGGTACCTAATATATACTATCAATAGGGATAGGGTTGAAACACGGGGACACTATCAGGACCTAATATATACACAATAGGGATAGGGTGAAACACGGGGACACTGTCCAGGTACCTAATATATACTATCAATAGGGAGGGATATGGGTGAAACACGGGGACACTATCCAGGGTACCTAATATACACTATCAATAGGGATAGGGTGAAAAACACGGGGACACTGTCCAGGTACCTAATATATACTATCAATAGGGATAGGGTGAAACACGGGGACATCGTCCAGGTACCTAATAATACTATCAATAGGGATAGGGTGAAACACGGGGACACTGTCCAGGTACCTAATATTACACTATCAATAGGGATAGGGTGAAACACGGGGACCTATCCAGGTACCTATATACACTATCATAGGGATAGGGTAAACACGGGGACACTATCCAGGTACCTAATATATACTATCAATAGGGATAGGGTTGAATGAAACCGGGGACACTGTCCAGGTACCTAATATACACTATCAATAGGGAGAGTGGATGTGGTGAAACACGGGGACACTATCCAGGTACCTAATATACACTATCAATAGGGATAGGGCGAGACACGGGGACACTGTCCAGGTACCTAATATATACTATCAATAGGGATAGGACGAGACACGGGGACACTGTCCTGGTACCTAATATACACTATCAATAGGGATAGGACGAGACACGGGGACACTGTCCTGGTACCTAATATACACTATCAATAGAGATAGGGGAGAAACACAGGGACACTATCCTGGACCTAATATACCCATCAATAGGATAGGGTGAACACGGGACACTGTCCAGGTACCTAATATACACTATCAATAGGGATAGGGTGAAAACACAGGGACACTGTCAAGGTACCTAATACACTATCAATAGGGATAGGTTGAAACACGGGACAACTATCCAGGTACCTAATATACACTATCAATGAGGGATAGGGTGAAAAACGGGGACACTACAGGTACCTAATATACACTATCAATAGGGATAGGGTGAAACACGGGGACACTATCCAGGTACCTAATATATACTATCAATAGGATAGGGTGTGAAACACGGGGACACTATCAGGTATCTAATATACACTATCAATAGGGATAGGTTGAAACACGGGGACACTATCCAGGTACCTAATATACACTATCAATAGGGTAGGGTGAAACACGGGGACACTATCCAGGTACCTAATATTACTATCAATAAGGATATAGGTGATAAACCGGGGACACTATCCAGGTATCTAATACACTATCAATAGGGATAGGTTGAAACACGGGGACACTATCCAGGTACCTAATATACACTATCAATAGGGAAGGGTGAAACACGGGGACACTTATTAATTCAGCTGTGTCGCAGACCAACAGCGCTGATTACGTCTCTTATGCATCAGCCTGTGTCGCAGACGATATCAGCGCTGTTACTGTCTCTTATTGCATTCAGCGTGTCGCAGACCTAATCAGCGGATTACTGTCTCTTTATTGCATTCAGCGTGTGTCGCAGACCTAATCAGCGCTGATTACCTGTCTCTTTATTGCATTCAGCCTGTGTCGCAGACCTAATCAGCGCTGATTACCTGTGTCTTCTATTGCATTCAGCCGTGTCGCAGACTATCAGCGCTGATTACCTGTCTTTATTGCATTCAGCCGTGTCGTGTCGCAACTAATCATCTCTGATTACCTGTCTCTTTATTGATAGCATAGCGTGTGTCGCAGACCTAATCAGCTCTGATTACCTATCTCTTTATTACATTCAGCCGGTGTTCAGTCCTAATCAGAGATTACCGTCTCTTTATTACATTCAGCCGTTGTCACAGTCCTAATCAGCGCTGATTACCGTTCTTTATTACATTCAGCTGGTCGCGTCCTAATAACACTGATTACCTGTCTCTTATTACATTCAGCTTTGTCGCAGACCTAATCAGCTCTGTACCTGTCTCTTTATTGCATTCAGCCGTGTCGCAGTCCTAATCAGCTCTGATTACCTGTCTCTTATTGACATTCAGCCGTTGTCACAGACCTATCAGCTCTGATTACCTGTCTCTTATTGCATTCAGCCGTGTCGCAGTCCTAATCAGCTCGATTACCTGTCTTTATTGCATTAAACCGTCTGTAGCAGACCTATCAGCTTGATTACGGATTACCTGTCTCTTTATTGCATTCAGCCGTGTCGCAGACCTAATCATCTCTGATTACCTGTCTCTTTATTGCATTTAGCCGTGTCGCAGACCTAATCAGCTCTGATTACCTATCTCTTTATTACATTCAGCCGTGTCAGTCCTAATCAGAGCTGATTACCTGTCTCTTTATTACATTCAGCCGTGTCACAGTCCTAATCAGCGCTGATTACCTGTCTCTTTATTACATTCAGCTGTGTCGCAGTCCTAATAAACACTGATTACCTGTCTCTTTATTACATTCAGCTTTGTCGCAGACCTAATCAGCTCTGATTACCTGTCTCTTTATTGCATTCAGCCGTGTCGCAGTCCTAATCAGCTCTGATTACCTGTCTCTTTATTGCATTCAGCCGTGTCACAGACCTAATCAGCTCTGATTACCTGTCTCTTTATTGCATTCAGCCGTGTCGCAGTCCTAATCAGCTCTGATTACCTGTCTCTTTATTGCATTCAACCGTGTCGCAGACCTAATCAGCTCTGATTACCTGTCTCTTTATTGCATTCAGCCAAATCAGCTGCTGATTACCTGTCTCTTATTACATTCAGCGTGGTCACAGACCTAATCAGCTCTGATTACCTGTCTTTTATACATTCAGCTGTGTCACGACCAATCAGCCTGATACCTGTCTCTTATTAATTCAGCGTGTCACAGACCTAATCAGCTCTGATTACGTCTCTATTACATGCAGCGTGTCACAGGTCCTAATCAGCGCTGATTGCCTGTTTATTACATTCAGCGTGTCACAGACCTAATCAGCTGATTACCGTCTCTTTATTAAATTCAGCTGTGTCACAGACCTAATCAGCTCGATTACTGTCTTTTTATTCAGTCGTGTCACGACCTAATCAGCGCTTGATTACCTGTCTTCTTTATTACATTCAGGCTGTGTCACAGACCTAATCAGCTCTGATTACCGTCTCTTTACATTCAGGGTGTCACAGCCTAATCAGCCTGATTGCCTGTTTATTACATTCAGCGTGTCACAGACCTAATCAGCTCTGATTACCTGTCTCTTTATTGACAATCAGCTGTGTCAGTCCAATCAGCGCTGATTACTGTCTAGTAACATTTAGCTGTCACAGACCTAATAGGCTGATTACCTGTCTTTATTACATTCAGTGTGTCACGACCTAATCAGCTGATTACCTGTCTCTTTATTACATTCAGCTGTGTCACAGTCTAATCAGCTGCTGATTACCTGTCTCTTATAAATAGCTGTGTCACATCCTAATCAGCTCTGATTACCTGTCTCTTTATACATTCAGCTGTGTCCAGTCTCAATCAGCCTGATTACCTGTCTCTTTATTACATTCAGCGTGTCACAGACCCAATCAGCGCTGATTACCTGTCTCTTTTTATTCATTCAGCCGTGTCAGACCTAATCAGTGCTGATTACCTGTCTCCTTATTACATTCACTTGTACAGACCTAATCAGTGCTGATTACCTGTCTCTTATTCATTCAGCCTGTGTCCAGACCTAATCAGGTGATTACACTGTCTCTTATTGCATTCAGCGTGTCACAGACCTAATCAGCTCTGATTACCTGTCTCTTTATTCATCAGCTGTGTCAGTCCTAATCAGCGCTGATTGCCTGTCTATTGCATTCAGTGTCACAGACCTCATTAGATGATACTGTCTCTATTTAAATTCAGCTGGTCACAGACCTAATCATGCTGATTACCTTTTTTTGTGTGATCATTAGGCATGCCTAGATAGCTTGCGATTCCTGTTTTAGATTTTTCTGTTTTAGATAAGGTTCTAGCGTTTATTCACTGTGTGCAGCCTAGTAATACTAACCTAACCTATTTCTTTCTAATGCTGTGTCAAGTCATAATCACAGTGTATTTTTATTTTTTATTACAATACTTACTGTGCATTAAGGTGTAGATGTTGAGTAAACTCAAGCACTGGATTACTAACAAATACATTGTGTGTTAAAAAACACTGTACCTGTGGAGCGGGGGCTGGTAGGAGACAAAGGAAAGAGTTTTTTGTTTTTTTTTTCTCTCTCTCTTGATTGGATGGGGGTGTAACTAATTGGTTAAAATTGGCTGAGGGCTGTTGTTCTGGTTGGTTTTGAACCTCATTTAAGGCACTTCCCATGAGCGATTAGCTCTGAGCGTTTCTGTTTTAAAGAGATTTTTCTGTTTTAAGAGAATTGACAGCGTTAAAAAACTAAAGCGTTTAAAACAAGAAAGCGTTTAGAACAACACTATTTCTCTTGTGTCTCTGCTGTGTATTGCTGTTTAGTATGACAGTTTTGTTGGGGCGCGCAATGTGCATCCTGCCGCATGTATGGGATCTTGGAGCAGCGCCCCAGGGGACCTATGTATGTGTCAGATGTGAGTGGGTTGCCCATTTGGACATTGAGGTCAGAGTCTAAGGGGTAAACTTGCAGCATTGCAGGACTTGGCAAACCTGGGGGAAATGCAGGTACTGGCAGGGGCAGTAAACTGGTGGGTGGAGATGGGGCAGATAAGGTGGAGAAGGAAATAGATTTGTAAGGTCACCAGGGGAAGTAGGGGACGGAAGGATAGGGGGGCTTCTTCCCAGCTGGTCGATCCAACAGATTTGCCATTTTAGGTGAAGATGTGGAGGACGATGGCTCGGAAGCAGCATGTATGGAGCGGGCCTTTCCCTGAGCACCCAGGGACGGCCATCTCCAATACAAGGGAGGGAGAACTGGGGGCTAGGAAGGAAGACAGGTGGTAGTGGTAGGGGATTCTATTATATGAAGGGTAGATAGGGTAATCTGTCGCCAGGACCCTGCATGCCGAACAGTGTGTTGTCTGCCTGGTGCTAGGGTTGACATGTGGTGGATGTGTAGACAGATTATTGGGTGGGGCTGGGAGTGACCCGGCGGTCTTGGTTCACATTGGTGCCAATGACAAAGTTAGAGGTGAGGTGAGGTCCTTAAAAATGATTTCGAGAATTAGGGGCCAAGTTAAAAGAGGACCTCCAGGGTAGTATTTCAGAAATACTACCGCAGCCACGTGCTACGCTAGGGAGGCAACGGGAGCTCAGGAGTATAAATGCGTGGCTAAGAGAGTGGTGTAAGGAGATGGGGTTTGGGTTTTTAGAGAACGGGCTGACTTTTCTGTTGGCTACAGGCTCTTTAGTAGTGACGGATTGCACCTCAATGGTGTGGTGCAACTGTTTGGGGGAGAAGATGGCTAGGGGGTGGAGGAGATTTTAAACTAGGTATGGGGGGGAGGGAAAGTTTAACTACACAGGGGTAGATAGAGAAGTTAGGGATCTGGGGGCTAGTAACACAACGGAGGGAGGGGAAGGGGAGGGGGGAGCATAGAGGATAAGGAGGCATGGACGACCATGTATGGAAGTAAATCAATTGTAATCTAAAATGTATGTTACAAATGCAAGGAGTTTGGCTGGAAAAACCGGCGAACTTGAAATAATAGCGTTAAAGGAAAGGATGATGTATGGTATAGCAGAATCATGGCTTAATGATTCACACGACTGGACAGTAAATATTGAAGGGTACTCCTTATTTAGACATGACGAGTTAATAGAAAGGAGGAGGAGTATGTATGTATGTAAACAGGAATTGAAGCCAAATTTAAAAGATGGAATAGATGGGGGAGCAAACGATGCGGCAGAAACCTTGGGTGGAACTGTGTACAGGAAGCAAGAAGGTAGGTAAATTAATTGTTGGAGTGTGTTATAAGCCGCCAAATGCCGGGGAAGAGGTGGAAATGAATCTCCATATGCAGTTGGCGAAGGCTGTGGTATGGGGCATGTTCTGGTTATGGGGATTTTAACTACCCTGAAATAGATTGGAGTAATGGAACTGCCAGCACCTCAAAAGGTATAAAGTTCTTAAATTTCCTATATGAGCATTTTCTTTCACAGATGTAGAAGTTCCTACTAGAAAGAATGCGTTGTTGATCTGGTGATATCTAATAACCCAGAGCTCATTTGGAGATGAAGGTAATGGGAAGCTTAGGGAATAGTGACCATGATATAGTGTCATTTAATATAGGTTGCAGAAAACTAAAGTGCACTGGCTTAACAAAACATTTTAACTAGGAAAGCTAATTTTATGCTTTTAAAGGAATCGCTTCCTCATAGACTGGGGGGAACTGTTTCTAGGTAAAGATACTGAGCAGATGTGGACCACTTTTAAGGGATATAAACTATAACATTTCCAAATCGGTACCAGGAAACAAGTGTAAAAAATTAGGTCCACTCCTGCATGGCTTAATGCTCAGGTAAAAAGGAAATGGAAAAAAAGAAAAAGGGCTTTAAATTTTGAAAGCAGAAGGCACAGAACAGGCTTACAGGGACTTCAAAAGTTGTAATAAAGAGTGCAAGAAAGCAATTAAACTAGCTAAAATAGAAAATGAAAAACGGATTGCGAACAAAGCAAGTCCAACCCCAAGATGTTTTTTAAGATATAAATGTGTAAAAAAATGAGGACTGAGAATGTGGGACCATTAAATAATGGAGCTGAGGTGGTTGTAGAGGATGGCGAAAAGGCTAATCTCTAAACCGTTTTTTTACATCGGTTTTTACTGTTGAGAATCCTTACAGTAGGGATTGTAAAAATGTGCAGGGAGGAATGAAGAGTCTTTCCATTGGATAACAGAGGATATGGTACGGAATCAATTAGACAAAGTTAATATCAATAAAGCGCCAGGACCAGATGGATTGCATCCTAGGATTTTAAAAGAGCTTAGTCAGTTCTAGCAAGACCACTGTGTCTCATCTTTTCAGATTCGCTTTTGTCTGGGGATGTGCCCTGGATTGGAAAAAAGCCAATGTAATACCAATATTCAAAAAAGGTAGTCGTTCACAGCCTGGTAACTATAGACCTGTAAGCTAACATCAGTGGTAGGGAAGGTGATGGAAACTTTGTTAAGGGATCATATCTTGACTTTGTCTCCAGAGATCATCTTATTGTAGTAGTCAGCATGGGTTTATGAGAAATAGATCATGCGACAAATTTAATTGGTTTTTATGAAGAAGTGAGTAAGAAGTTAGATTCAGGCACAGCTGGGATGTGGTATATTGGATTTTGCAAAAGCCTTTGATACTGGCCACATAGGCGACTAATGATAAAACTGAGGACTGTTGGCTTGAAGAAAACATTTGTTCATGGATAGAGAAATGGTTATGGACCGCAAACAGAGAGTGGTGGTTAATGGAGCTATCTATGTGGGCTAAAGTTCTAAGCGGAGTTCCTCAGGGTTCTGTACTGGGGCCGCTTCTGTTTAATCTGTTATAAATGACTTAGAGGGGGCATTGAGAGCAAGGTCTTGTGTTTGCTGATGACACTAAATTATGCAGAGCTTTGGAAATTCCAATGATGTGCAAGTGCTGCAAGCAGACCTAGATAGATTATCAAAATGGGCAGCAGAATGGCAGATGAGATTCAAGTTGATAAATGTAAGGTGATGCATTTGGGATTAATAATCCCTGTGCCACCTACACCATAAATAACTCTGTGTTAGTGCATCTGAAATGGAAAAAGATTGGGGGTTCTGGTAGATAACAGACTTAGCTGTAGCAAACAATGCCAGTAGCAACAGCTAGAGCTAGCAAGATATTGTCTTGTATAAAGAGGGGAATGGATCAAGAGAGAAAAAAATTATTCTCCCTCTTTACAAGGCACTGGTAAGGCCCATTTGGAATATGCGGTGCAGTTTTGGAATCCCATATACAAAAGGGACATCTTGGAAATTGGAGCAGTTCAGAGAAGGGCAACTAAATTAATAAGGGAATGGAGGGGCTTGATAATGAGGCAGATTAGACAAGTTAGGGCTGTTACATTGGAGAAGCGGCGGTTGCGGGGGACATGATAACCTTATACAAATATATTAATGGCCCATACAGTGAACTCTCTGGTGCATTGTTCACTAATAGGTCATATCAGAGGACTCGTGGACATTTAAGGTTGGAAGAAAAGAAGTTTCATCTTCAAGTAGGAGAGGTTTCTTTAAGTGAGAACGGTGAAACTGTGGAACTGGCTTCCAGCAGAGGTGGTAATGGCAGTTCATTGAATAAACTAAAGGGAATAGGTTGGGACTTGATGGACGAATGTCTTATTCAACCTTAATACTATGTTCTATGTTACATAATGTTACTATGTTACTATGGTGTCTCTTTATTACATTCAGCCGTGTCACAGTCCTAATCAGAGCTGATTACCTGTCTCTTTACTACATTCAGCTGTGTCACTCCAAATCAGCGCTGATTACCCGTCTCTTTATTACATTCAGCTGTGTCACAGTCCAAATCCGCTCTTATTACCCGTCTCTTTATTACATTCAGCTGTGTCGCAGACCTAATCAGCTCTGATTACCTGTCTCTTTATTACATTCAGCTGTGTCACAGACCTAATCAGCTCTGATTACCTGTCTCTTTATTGCATTTAGCCGTGTCGCAGACCTAATCAGCTCTGATTACCTGTCTCTTTATTGCATTCAGCCGTGTCGCAGACCTAATCAGCGCTGATTACCTGTCTTTTTATTGCATTCAGCCGTGTCGCAGACCTAATCAGCGCTGATTACCTGTATCTTTATTGCATTCAGCCGTGTCGCAGACCTAATCAGCGCTGATTACCTGTCTCTTTATTGCATTTAACCGTGTCAGTCCTAATCAGCGCTGATTACCTGTCTCTTTATTACATTCAGCCGTGTCACAGTCCTAATCAGCGCTGATTACCTGTCTCTTTATTACATTCAGCTGTGTCACAGTCCTAATCAGAGCTGATTACCCGTCTCTTTACTACATTTAGCTGTGTCAGTCCAAATCAGCGCTGATTACCTGTCTCTTTATTACATTCAGCCGTGTCACAGTCCAAATCAGCTCTTATTACCCGTCTCTTTATTACATTCAGCCGTGTCACAGTCCTAATCAGCGCTGATTACCTGTCTCTTTATTGCATTCAGCCATGTCGCAGACCTAATCAGCTCTGATTACCTGTCTCTTTATTGCATTCAGCCGTGTCGCAGACCTAATCAGCGCTGATTACCTGTCTCTCTATTGCATTCAGCCGTGTCGCAGACCTAATCATCTCTGATTACCTGTCTCTTTATTGCATTCAGTCGTGTCGCAGACCTAATCATCTCTGATTACCTGTCTCTTTATTGCATTCAGTCGTGTCGCAGTCCTAATCATCTCTGATTACCTGTCTCTTTATTGCATTCAGCCGTGTCAGTCCTAATCAGTGCTGATTACCTGTCTCTTTATTACATTCAGCCGTGTCACAGTCCTAATCAGCGCTTATTACCTGTCTCTTTATTACATTCAGCTGTGTCACAGTCCTAATCAGAGCTGATTACCTGTCTCTTTATTACATTCAGCTGTGTCACAGTCCAAATCAGCTCTTATTACCCGTCTCTTTATTACATTCAGCTGTGTCACAGACCTGTTACCTGTGGAGCGGGGGCTGGTAGGAGACAAAGGAAAGGGTTTTTTTTTTTTTCTCTTTCTCTCTGATTGGATGGGGGTGTAACTAATTGGTTTAAATTGGCTGAGGCCTGTTGGCTCTGGTTGGTTTTGAACCTCATTTAAGGCACTTCCCATGAGCGATTAGCTCTGAGCGATTTCCTGTTTTAAAGAGATTTTTCTGTTTTTAAGAGAATTGACAGCGTTAAAAAACTAAAGCGTTTAAAACAGGAAAGCGTTTGAGAACAACACTATTTCTCTGCTGTGTCTCTGCTGTGTATTGCTGTTTAGTATGGACAGTTTTGTTGGGGCCGCGCAATGTGCATCCTGCCGCATGTATGGGATCTTGGAGCAGCCGCCCCAGGGGACCTATGTATGTGTCAGGTGTGAGTGGGTTGCCCATTTGGAATCTGAGGTACAGAGTCTAAGGGGTAAACTTGCAGCATTGCAGGACTTGGCAAACCTGGGGGAAATGCAGGTACTGGCAGGGGCCAGTAAACTGGTGGGTGGAGATGGGGCAGATAAGGTGGAGAAGGAAGATAGATTTGTAAGGGTCACCAGGGGAAGTAGGGGACGGAAGGATAGGGGGGCTTCTTCCCAGCTGGTCGATCCCAACAGATTTGCCATTTTAGGTGAAGATGTGGAGGACGATGGCTCGGAAGCAGCATGTATGGAGCGGGCCTTTCCCTTGAGCACCCAGGGGACGGCCATCTCCAATACAAGGGAGGGAGAACTGGGGGCTAGGAAGGATAGACAGGTGGTAGTGGTAGGGGATTCTATTATTAGAAGGGTAGATAGGGTAATCTGTCGCCAGGACCCTGCATGCCGAACAGTGTGTTGTCTGCCTGGTGCTAGGGTTCGACATGTGGTGGATCGTGTAGACAGATTATTGGGTGGGGCTGGGAGTGACCCGGCGGTCTTGGTTCACATTGGTGCCAATGACAAAGTTAGAGGTAGAGGTGAGGTCCTTAAAAATGATTTTCGAGAATTAGGGGCCAAGTTAAAAGCAAGGACCTCCAGGGTAGTGATTTCAGAAATACTACCGCAGCCACGTGCTACGCTAGGGAGGCAACGGGAGCTCAGGAGTATAAATGCGTGGCTAAGAGAGTGGTGTAAGGAGATGGGGTTTGGGTTTTTAGAGAACTGGGCTGACTTTTCTGTTGGCTACAGGCTCTTTAGTAGTGACGGATTGCACCTCAATGGTGGTGGTGCAACTGTTTTGGGGGAGAAGATGGCTAGGGGGTTGGAGGAGATTTTAAACTAGGTATGGGGGGGGAGGGAACGTTTAACTACACAGGGGTAGATAGAGAAGTTAGGGATCTGGGGGCTAGTAACACAACGGAGGGAGGAGAAGGAGGAGGGGGGAGCATAGAGGATAAGGAGGCATGTACGACCATGTATGGAAGTAAATCAATTGATAATCTAAAATGTATGTTTACAAATGCAAGGAGTCTGGCTGGAAAAACCGGCGAACTTGAAATAATAGCGTTAAAGGAAAGGTATGATGTAATTGGTATAGCAGAATCATGGCTTAATGATTCACACGACTGGACAGTAAATATTGAAGGGTACTCCTTATTTAGACATGACCGAGTTAATAAGAAAGGAGGAGGAGTATGTATGTATGTTAAACAGGAATTGAAGCCAAATTTAAAAGATGGAATAGATGGGGGAGCAAACGATGCGGCAGAAACATTATGGGTGGAACTGTGTACAGGAAGCAAGAAGGTAGGTAAATTAATTGTTGGAGTGTGTTATAAGCCGCCAAATGCCGGGGAAGAGGTGGAAATGAATCTCCATATGCAGTTGGCGAAGGCTGCTGGTATGGGGCATGTTCTGGTTATGGGGGATTTTAACTACCCTGAAATAGATTGGAGTAATGGAACTGCCAGCACCTCAAAAGGTATAAAGTTCTTAAATTTCCTATATGAGCATTTTCTTTCACAGATGGTAGAAGTTCCTACTAGAAAGAATGCGTTGTTTGATCTGGTGATATCTAATAACCCAGAGCTCATTTTGGAGATGAAGGTAATGGGAAGCTTAGGGAATAGTGACCATGATATAGTGTCATTTAATATAGGTTGCAGAAAACTAAAGTGCACTGGCTTAACAAAAACTTTTAACTTTAGGAAAGCTAATTTTATGCTTTTAAAGGAATCGCTCCTGCTCATAGACTGGGGGGAACTGTTTCTAGGTAAAGATACTGAGCAGATGTGGACCACTTTTAAAGGGATATTAAACTATAACATTTCCAAATCGGTACCTTTAGGAAACAAGTGTAAAAAAATTAGGTCCACTCCTGCATGGCTTAATGCTCAGGTAAAAAGGGAAATGGAAAAAAAGAAAAGGGCTTTTAAAATTTTGAAAGCAGAAGGCACAGAACAGGCTTACAGGGACTTCAAAAGTTGTAATAAAGAGTGCAAGAAAGCAATTAAACTAGCTAAAATAGAAAATGAAACACGGATTGCCGAACAAAGCAAGTCCAACCCCAAGATGTTTTTTAAGTATATAAATGGTAAAAAAATGAGGACTGAGAATGTGGGACCATTAAATAATGGAGCTGAGGTGGTTGTAGAGGATGCCGAAAAGGCTAATCTGCTAAACCGTTTTTTTACATCGGTTTTTACTGTTGAGAATCCTTACAGTAGGGATTGTAACAATGTGCAGGGAGGAAATGAAGAGTTTTCACATTGGATAACAGAGGATATGGTACGGAATCAATTAGACAAAGTTAATATCAATAAAGCGCCAGGACCAGATGGATTGCATCCTAGGATTTTAAAAGAGCTTAGTTCAGTTCTAGCAAGACCACTGTGTCTCATCTTTTCAGATTCGCTTTTGTCTGGGGATGTGCCGCTGGATTGGAAAAAAGCCAATGTAATACCAATATTCAAAAAAGGTAGTCGTTCACAGCCTGGTAACTATAGACCTGTAAGCCTAACATCAGTGGTAGGGAAGGTGATTGAAACTTTGTTAAGGGATCATATCCTTGACTTTGTCTCCAGAGATCATCTTATTAGTAGTAGTCAGCATGGATTTATGAGAAATAGATCATGCCAGACAAATTTAATTGGTTTTTATGAAGAAGTGAGTAAGAAGTTAGATTCAGGCACAGCTGTGGATGTGGTATATTTGGATTTTGCAAAAGCCTTTGATACTGTGCCACATAGGCGACTAATGTATAAACTGAGGACTGTTGGCCTTGAAGAAAACATTTGTTCATGGATAGAGAACTGGTTATTGGACCGCAAACAGAGAGTGGTGGTTAATGGAGCTACATCTATGTGGGCTAAAGTTCTAAGCGGAGTTCCTCAGGGTTCTGTACTGGGGCCGCTTCTGTTTAATCTGTTTATAAATGACTTAGAAGGGGGCATTGAGAGCAAGGTCTCTGTGTTTGCTGATGACACTAAATTATGCAGAGCTTTGGAAACTTCCAATGATGTGCAAGTGCTGCAAGCAGACCTAGATAGATTATCAAAATGGGCAGCAGAATGGCAGATGAGATTCAATGTTGATAAATGTAAGGTGATGCATTTGGGATTTAATAATCCCTGTGCCACCTACACCATAAATAACTCTGTGTTAAGTGCATCTGAAATGGAAAAAGATTTGGGGGTTCTGGTAGATAACAGACTTAGCTGTAGCAAACAATGCCAGGTAGCAACAGCTAGAGCTAGCAAGATATTGTCTTGTATAAAGAGGGGAATGGAATCAAGAGAGAAAAACATTATTCTCCCTCTTTACAAGGCACTGGTAAGGCCACATTTGGAATATGCGGTGCAGTTTTGGAATCCCATATACAAAAGGGACATCTTGGAAATTGAGGCAGTTCAGAGAAGGGCAACTAAATTAATAAGGGGAATGGAGGGGCTTGAATATGCAGGCAGATTAGACAAGTTAGGGCTGTTTACATTGGAGAAGCGGCGGTTGCGTGGGGACATGATAACCTTATACAAATATATTAATGGCCCATACAGTGAACTCTCTGGTGCATTGTTCACTAATAGGTCATATCAGAGGACTCGTGGACATCCTTTAAGGTTGGAAGAAAAGAAGTTTCATCTTCAAGCTAGGAGAGGTTTCTTTACAGTGAGAACGGTGAAACTGTGGAACTGTCTTCCAGCAGAGGTGGTAATGGCAAGTTCATTGAATAACTTTAAAAAAGGCCTGGATAAGTTTCTAAAACTAAAAAATATTGAGAATTACTGGTATTAATGCATATACTGTAGTTCTGGTTGGTACAGGGATACTATATAATAGGTTGGACTTGATGGACGAATGTCTTTATTCAACCTTAATTACTATGTTACTATGTTACTATGTTACCTAATCAGCTCTGATTACCTGTCTCTTTATTACATTCAGCTGTCTCGCAGACCTAATCAGCTCTGATTACCTGTCTCTCTATTGCATTCAGCCGTGTCGCAGACCTAATCATCTCTGATTACCTGTCTCTTTATTGCATTCAGCCGTGTCGCAAACCTAATCATCTCTGATTACCTGTCTCTTTATTGCATTTAGCCGTGTCGCAGACCTAATCAGCTCTGATTACCTGTCTCTTTATTGCATTCAGCCGTGTCACAGACCTAATCAGCTCTGATTACCTGTCTCTTTATTGCATTCAGCCGTGTCAGTCCTAATCAGCGCTTATTACCTGTCTCTTTATTACATTCAGCCGTGTCACAGTCCTAATCAGCTCTGATTACCTGTCTCTTTATTACATTCAGCTGTGTCACAGACCAATCAGTGATGAGTACCTGTCTCTATATTCAGCTGTATCAGTCCTATCAGCGCTGATTACCTGTCTCTTATTGCATTCAGCTGTGTCACCAGACCCTAATCAGCTCTGATTACCTGTCTCTTTATTGCATTCAGCCGTGTCACAGACCTAATCAGCTCTGATTACCTGTCTCTTTATTGCATTCAGCCGTGTCAGTCCTAATCAGCGCTTATTACCTGTCTCTTTATTACATTCAGCCGTGTCACAGTCCTAATCAGCTCTGATTACCTGTCTCTTTATTACATTCAGCTGTGTCACAGTCCTAATCAGAGCTGATTACCTGTCTCTTTACTACATTCAGCTGTGTCAGTCCAAATCAGCGCTGATTACCTGTCTCTTTATTACATTCAGCTGTGTCACAGTCCAAATCAGCTCTTATTACCCGTCTCTTTATTACATTCAGCTGTGTCACAGACCTAATCAGCGCTGATTACCTGTCTCTTTATTACATTCAGCTGAGTCAGTCCAAATCAGCTCTGATTACCTGTCTCTTTATTACATTCAGCTGAGTCAGTCCAAATCAGCGCTGATTACCTGTCTCTTTATTACATTCAGCTGTGTCACAGTCCAATCAGCTCTGATTACCTGTTACTTTATTACATTCAGCTGTGTCACAGTCCAAATCAGCTCTGATTACCTTTTGATTGCAGACCAAGGTGTTTAAACTGACAAGTCCTTTGTAGTTATTACTTATTAATATTTATTATACTGGGTTTATTAAACCATCACTGACTAACATGCTGCCATTAATGTGCCAATCTGTATATATTCCACTGCGCCATCTATAGTAAGTGAAGAGAGACGTCGCTCCCAATGTCCCCTGAAGGTCCCTGTAACTAATTACCTGGCGAAGATCCAGAGTGATGGAGACTCATTTCTACCTTTTATTCACCTATTGATGGGTTGAATCCCCCCTCGTATCTCTAAATGTCTCGTGTGGGTAACTAATTATCTCTTGTCCGTAATAGTATCATTAGGGCTTCCTCTCATATCATATACAATCCTGATTAATAACAGTCTCTCTCTCTCTGCCAAGACACTATGTTTCCAATTCCAGGGACGTCTGTGCCAGTTACACTGTGCCAGTCACGGGGTGGGGCCAGGCCCATGTATAATCAACCATTATGGTAAATTAGCCGGATCTGGTTTAAAGGGAAGTGTGGCTAAAATACCAACATCTTTATGGGAAATGGGAATGTAACTTGTGGATCCTTATATGGAATATCTTACAGCTTGTTAATAGAACATTCACTGTCCACAATGCACCCACACATATATATATATATATTGACCCCCATTATGTCAAGGGCCACAGCTCCCCTACTGCACTCTGTCTGTCTCGAACCATTACACTGTCTACAATACCTATAGAATATATAAACGTGTCTCTCTCATTTGTTTACCTGCCTCTCTCTCTCTCTTTGTCCCTCTAGACAGTCAATAGAGACTCCTAGATCTCTCTCTGGTTTCCAGTAGCTGAGGTCTCTCCCTGTCTCTGGCTGTCAGTCCTGTCACCCTCCTGCAGTTTGTCTGACAGACAATTGTTGCTCAGTCCTTTGTTCTCACTAAACCTTCTCTCTGATTCTCTTTAAACTCACTGCCTGCTGCTGTCTATAGATGAGCTGTCACACTACCCGCTGTCTCTCTGATGGGAGTAGCTGAGGTCTCACTTCTGTCTCTCAGGTAAACTCTCCTCCTGCCGTCTCTCAGGTAAACTCTCTTCCTGCCGTCTCTCAGGTAAACACTCTTCCTGCTGTCTCTCAGGTAAACACTCTTCCTGCTGTCTCTCAGGTAAACACTCTTCCTGCTGTCTCTCAGGTAAACGGCATGTTTCTGTACCCACAATGCCACAGGTGGTATATTTCACCGTGCGGTTCTGTACCCACAATGCCACGTGCGGTATTTTATTATTCACCGTGCTGTTCTGTACCCACATGCCACGGGCGGTTTTTATCACCGTGCGTGTTCTGTACCCACAATGCCACGGGCGGTATTATTCACCGGGCGTGTTCTGTACCCACATGCCACGGGCGGTATTATTCACCGTGCATGTTCTGTACCCACATGCCACGGGCGGATTCACCGTGCATGTTCTGTACCCACAATGCCACGGGCGGTATTATTCACCGTGCGTGTTCTGTACCCACAATGCCACGGGCGGTATTATTCACCGTGCATGTTCTGTACCCACAATGCCACGGGCGGTATTATTCACCGTGCTGTTCTGTACCCACAATGCCACGGGCGGTATTATTCACCGTGCGTGTTCTGTACCCACAATGCCACGGGCGGTATCATTCACCGTGCGTGTTCTGTACCCACAATGCCACGGGCGGTATCATTCACCGTGCGTGTTCTGTCCCACAAGCCCCGGGCGGTTAATTGTATTATTCACCGTGCGTGTTCTGTACCCACAATGCCACGGGCGGTATTAATTATTCACCGTGCGTGTTCTGTACCCACAATGCCACGGGTGGTATTATTCACCGTGCATGTTCTGTACCCACAATGCCACGGGCGATATTTATTACTCACCGTGCGTGTTCTGTACCCACAATGCCACGGGCGGTTTTATTCACCGTGCGTGTTCTGTACCCACAATGCCACGGGCGGTATTATTCACCGTGCGTGTTCTGTACCCACAATGCCACGGGCGGTATTATTCACCCGTTGTTCTGTCCCACAATGCCACGGGCGGTATTATTCACCGTGCAGTTCTTACCCACAGTGCCACGGGCGGTATTATTCACCGTGCGTTTCTGTACCCCAATGCCACGGGCGGTATATTCACCGGCGTGTCGTGTTTCTGTACCCACAATGCCACGGGCGGTATCATCACCGTGCGTGTTCTGTACCCACAATGCCACGGGCGGTATTATTCCCGTGCATGTTCTGTACCACCCAATGCCACGGGCGATATTTATTACTCACGTGCGTGTTCTGTACCCACAATGCCACGGGCGTTATATTCACCGTGCGTTCTGTACCCCACATGCCACCGGGCGGTTATTATTCACCGTGCGTGTTCTGTACCCACATGCCACGGGCGGTATTATTCACCGTGGCTGTTCTGTACCCACATGCCGGCGTATTATCCCGTGCATTTCGTCCCCATCCAGGGCGGTATTATTCACCGTGCGTGTTCTGTACCCACAATGCCACGGGCGGTATCATCACCGTGCGGTGTTCTGTACCCACAATGCCACGGGCGGTATCTTTCACCGTGCGTGCTTGTACCACAAATGCCACGGGCGTTATTTATTATTCACGTGCGTGTTCTGTACCCACAATGCCACGGGCGTAGTTATTATTCACCGTGCGTGTTCTGTACCCCACATGCCACGGGCGGTATTTTATTCACCGTGCGTGTTCTGTACCCACAATGCCACGGGCGGTATTTATTATTCACCGTGCATGTTCTGTACCCACAATGCCACGGGCGGTATTTATTATTCACCGTGCGTGTTCTGTACCCACAATGCCACGGGCGGTATTATTCACCGTGCGTGTTCTGTACCCACAATGCCACGGCGTTATTTATATCACCGTGCGTGTTCTGTACCCACAATGCCACGGGCGGTATAATTTCACCGTGCGTGTTCTGTACCCACAATGCCACAGGCGGTATTATTATCACCGTGCTTGTTCTGTACCCACATGCCACGGGCGGTATTTATTATTCACCGGTGCTTGTTCTGTACCCACAATGCCACGGCGGTATTTATTATTCACCGTGCATGTTCTGTACCACAATGCCACGGGCGGTATTTATTATTCCCGTGCGAGTTCTGTACCCACAATGCCACGGGCGGTATTTATTATCACCGTGCGTGTTCTGTACCCACAATGCCACGGGCGGTATTTATTATCACCGTGCGTGTTCTGTACCCACAATGCCACGGGCGGTATTATTATTCCCCTGCGTGTTCTGTACCCACAATGCCACGGGCGGTATTATTCACCGTGCGTGTTCTGTACCCACAATGCCACGGGCGGTATTATTCACCGTGCGTGTTCTGTACCCACAATGCCACGGGCGGTATTTATTATTCACCGTGCGTGTTCTGTACCCACAATGCCACGGGCGGTATTTATATTCACCGTGCGTGTTCTGTACCCACAATGCCACGGTGGGTATTTATTATCACCTGCGTGTTCTGTACCCACAATGCCACGGCGGTATTTATTCACCGTGCGTGTTCTGTACCCACAATGCCACGCAGTATTTTATTCACCGTGCTGTTCTGTACCCACAATGCCACGGGCGGTATTTATTATTCACCGTGCGTGTTCTGTACCCAATGCCACGGGCGGTATTTTATTCACCTGCGGTTCTGTACCCACAATGCCACGGGCGGTATTATTATCACCGTGCGTGTTCTGTACCCACAATGCCACGGGCGGTATTATTATTCACCGTGCGTTGTTCGTACCCCATGCCACGGGCGTATTATTATTCACCGTGCGTGTTCTGTACCCACAATGCCACGGGCGGTATTTATTATTCACCGTGCGTGTTCTGTACCCACAATGCCACGGGCGGTATTAATTATTCACCGTGCGTGTTCTGTACCCACAATGCCATGGGCGATATTTATTATTCACCGTGCGTGTTCTGTACCCACACTGTATTCACCATGAGTTTACCTGAGAGACAGCAGGAAGAGTGTTTACCTGAGAGACAGCAGGAAGAGTGTTTACCTGAGAGACAGCAGGAAGAGTGTTTACCTGAGAGACAGCAGGAAGAGATTTACCTGAGAGACAGCAGGAAAGTGGTTACCAGAGAGACAGCAGAAGAGTGTTTACCAGAGAGACAGCAGGAAGAGTGTTTACCTGAGCAGAGCAAAAGCAGGAAGAGTGTTTACCTGAGAGACAGCAGGAAGAGAGCTTACCTGAGAGACAGCAGGAAGAGAGTTTACCTGAGAGACAGCAGGAAGAGAGTTTACCTGAGAGACAGCAGGAGGAGAGTTTACCTGAGAGACAGCAGGAGGAGAGTTTACCTGAGAGACAGCAGGAAGAGAGTTTACCTGAGAGACAGCAGGAAGAGAGTTTACCTGAGAGACAGCAGGAAGAGAGTTTACCTGAGAGACAGCAGGAAGAGAGTTTACCTGAGAGACAGCAGGAAGAGTTTACTGAAGACAGCAGGAAGAGTGTTTACCTGAGAGACAGCAGGAAAGTGTTTTACTGAGAGACAGCAGGAAGAGTGTTTACCTGAGAGACAGCAGGAAAGTGTTTACCTGAGAGACAGCAGGAAGAGTGTTTACCTGAGAGACAGCAGAAGGAGTTACCTGAGAGACGGCAGAGAGGTTTACCTGAGGACCGGCAGGAGGAGAGTTTACCGAGAGACAGAAGTGAGACCTCAGCTACTCCCATCAGAGAGACAGCGGGTAGTGTGACAGCTCATCTATAGACAGCAGCAGGCAGTGAGTTTAAGAGAATCAGAGAGAAGGTTTAGTGAGAACAAAGGACTGAGCAACAATTGTCTGTCAGACAAACTGCAGGAGGGTGACAGGACTGACAGCCAGAGACAGGGAGAGACCTCAGCTACTGGAACCAGAGAGAGATCTAGGAGTCTCTATTGACTGTCTAGAGGGACAAAGAGAGAGAGAGAGGCAGGTAAACAAATGAGAGAGACACGTTTATATATTCTAGGTATTGTAGACAGTGTAATGGTTCGAGACAGACAGAGTGCAGTAGGGGAGCTGTGGCCCTTGACATAATGGGGGTCAATTATAAAATATATGTGTGGGTGCATTGTGGACAGTGAATGTTCTATTAACAAGCTGTAAGATATTCCATATAAGGATCCACAGTTACATTCCCATTTCCCAAAAAGATGTTGGTATTAGCCACACTTCCTTTAAACCAGATCGGCAATTTACCATAATGGTTGATTATACATGGGCCTGGCCCCACCCCGTGACTGGCACAGTGTAACCTGGCACAGACGTCCCTGGGTAATTGGAAACATAGTGTCTTGGCAGAGAGAGAAGACTGTTATTAATCAGGATTGTATATGATATGAGAGGAAGCCCTAATGATACTATTACGGACAAGAGATAATTAGTTACCCACACGAGACTTTAGAGATACGAGGGGGGATTCAACCCATCAATAGGTGAATAAAGGTAGAAATGAGTCTCCATCACTCTGGATCTTCGCCAGGTAATTAGTTACAGGGACTTCAGGGACATTGGGAGCGACGTCTCTCTTCACTTACTATAATGGCGCAGTGGAATATATACAATTGGCACATTAATGGCAGCAGTTAGTCGTGATGGTTTAATAAACCCAGTATAATAAATATTAATAAGTAATAACTACAAAGGACTTGTCAGTTTAAACACCTTGGTCTGCAATCAAAAGGTATCAGAGCTATTTGGACTGTGACACACTGAATGTATAAAGACAGGTAATCAGAGCTGATTTGGACTGTGACACAGCTGAATGTAATAAAGAGACAGGTAATCAGAGCTGATTTGGACGTGGACACAGCTGAATGTAATAAAGAGACAGGTATCAGCGCTGATTTGGACGGACTCAGCTGAATGTAATAAGAGACAGGTAATCAGAGCTGATTTGGACTGACTCAGCTGAATGTAATAAAGAGACAGGTAATCAGCGCTGATTAGGTCTGTGACACAGCTGAATGTATAAAGAGACGGGTAATAAGAGCTGATTTGGACTGTGACACAGCTGAATGTATAAAGAGACAGGTAATCAGCGCTATTTGGACTGACACAGCGAATGTAGTAAAGAGACAGGTAATCAGCTCTGATTGGACTGTGACAGCTGAATGTAATAAGAGACGGTAATCAGAGCTGATTAGGACTGTGACACGGCTGAATGTAATAAAGAGACAGGTAATAAGCGCTGATTAGGACTGACACGGCTGAATGCAATAAAGGACAGGAATCAAGCTGATTAGTCTGACAGCGGCTGAATGCAATAAAGGACAGGTAATCAGAGCTGATTAGGTCTGCGACACGGCTAAAGCAATAAAGAGACAGGTAATCAGAGATGATTAGGTTTGCGACACGGCTGAATGCAATAAAGAGACAGGTAATCAAGATGATTAGGTCTCGACACGGCTGAATGCATAGAGAGACAGGTAATCAGATTGATTAGGTCTGCGAGACAGCTGAATGTAATAAAGAGACAGGTAATCAGAGCTGATTAGGTAACATAGTAACATAGTAACATAGTAATTAAGTTTGAATAAGACATTCGTCCATCAAGTCCCACTATTATATAGTATCCCTGTACCAACCAGAACTACAGTATATGCATTAATACCAGTAATTCTCAATATTTTTTAGTTTTAGAAACTTCCAGGCCTTTTTTAAAGTTATTCAATGAACTTGCCATTACCACCTCTGCTGGAAACAGTTCCACAGTTTCACCGTTCTCACTGTAAGAACCTCTCCTAGCTTGAATGAAACTTCTTTTCTTCCAACCTTAAAGGATGTCCAGAGTCCTCTGATATGACCTATTAGTGAACAATGCACCAGAGAGTTCACTGTATGGGCCATTAATATATTTGTATAAGGTTTCATGTCCCCACGCAACCGCCGCTTCTCCATGTAAACAGCCCTAACTTGTCTAATCTGCCTGCATATTCAAGCCCCTCCATTCCCCTTATTAATTTAGTTGCCCTTCTCTGAACTGCCTCAATTTCCAAGAGGTCCCTTTGGTATATGGTTCCAAAACTGCAGCACGCTATTCCAAATGTGGCCTTACCAGTGCCTTGTAAAGAGGGAGAATAATGTTTTTCTCTCTTGATTCATTCCCCTCTTATACAGACAATATCTTGCTAGCTCTAGCTGTTGCTACCTGGCATTGTTTGCTACAGCTAAGTCTGTTATCTACCAGAACCCCAAATCTTTTTCCATTTCAGATGCACTTAACACAGAGTTATTTATGGTGTAGGTGGCACAGGGATTATTAAATCCCAAATGCATCACCTTACATTATCAACATTGAATCTCATCTGCCATTCTGCTGCCCATTTTGATAATCTATCTAGGTCTGCTTGCAGCACTTGCACACCATTGGAAGTTTCCAAAGCTCTGCATAATTTAGTGTCATCAGCAAACACAGAGACCTTGCTCTCAATGCCCCCTTCTAAGTCATTTATAAACAGATTAACAGAAGCGGCCCCAGTACAGAACCCTGAGGAACTCGCGTAGAACTTTAGCCCACACTAGATGTAGCTCCATTAACCACCACTCTCTGTTTGCGGTCCAATAACCAGTTCTCTATCCATGAACAAATGTTTTCTCAAGGCCAACAGTCCTCAGTTTATACATTAGTCGCCTATGTGGCACAGTATCAAAGGCTTTTGCAAATCCAAATATACCACATCCACAGCTGTGCCTGAATCTAACTTCTTACTCACCTTCTTCATAAACCAATTAAATTTGTCTGGCATGATCTATTTCTCAAAATCCATGCGACTACTACTAATAAGATGATCTCTGGAGACAAAGTCAAGGATATGATCCCTTACACAGTTCAATCACCTTCCCTACCACTGATGTTAGGCTTACAGGTCTATAGTTACCAGGCTGTGAACGACTACCTTTTTGAATTTGGTATTACATTGGCTTTTTTCCAATCCACGGCACATCCCCAGACAAAAGCGAATCTGAAAAGATGAGACACAGTGGTCTTGCTAAAACTGAACTAAGCTCTTTTAAAATCCTAGGATGCAATCCATCTGGTCCTGGCGCTTATTGATATTAACTTTGTCTAATTGATTCCGTACCATATCCTCTGTTATCACATGAGAAGACTCTCATTCTTTCCTCCCTGCACATTGTTACAATCCCTACTGTAAGGATTCTCAACAGTAAAAACCGATGTAAAAAAACGGTTTAGCAGATTAGCCTTTTCGGCATCCTCTACACCACCTCAGCTCCATTATTTATGGTCCCACATTCTCAGTCCTCATTTTTTTACCATTATATACTTAAAAAACATCTTGGGGTTGGACTTGCTTTGTTCGGCAATCCGTGTTTCATTTTCTTTTTAGCTAGTTTAATTGCTTTCTTGCACTCTTTATTACAACTTTTGAAGTCCCTGTAAGCCTGTTCTGTGCCTTCTGCTTTCAAATTTTAAAGCCCTTTTCTTTTTTTCCATTTCCCTTTTTACCTGACATTAGCCATGCAGAGTGGACCTAATTTTTTACACTTGTTTCCTAAAGGTACCGATTTGGAAATGTTATAGTTTAATATCCCTTTAAAAGTGGTCCACATCTGCTCAGTATCTTTACCTAGAAACAGTTCCCCCCAGTCTATGAGCAGGAGCGATTCCTTTAAAAGCATAAAATTAGCTTTCCTAAAGTTAAAAGTTTTTGTTAAGCCAGTGCACTTTAGTTTTCTGCAACCTATATTAAATGACACTATATCATGGTCACTATTCCCTAAGCTTCCCATTACCTTCATCTCCAAATGGCTCTGGGTTATAGATTCACCAGATCAAACAACGCATTCTTTCTAGTAGGAACTTCTACCATCTGTGAAAGAAAATGCTCATATAGGAAATTTAGAACTTTATACCTTTTGAGGTGCTGGCAGTTCCATTACTCCAATCTATTTCAGGGTAGTTAAAATCCCCCATAACCAAAAACATGCCCCATACCAGCAGCCTTCGCCAACTGCATATGGAGATTCATTTCCACCTCTTCCCCGGCATTTGGCGGCTTAACACACTCCAACAATTAATTTCCTACCTTCTTGCTTCCTGTACACAGTTCCACCCATAATGTTTCTGCCGCATCGTTGCTCCCCCTCTATTCCATCTTTTAAATTTGCTTCAATTCCTGTTTAACTACACTACATACTCCTCCTCCTTTCTTATTAACTCGGTCATGTCTAAATAAGGAGTACCCTTCAATATTTACTGTCCAGTCGTGTGAATCTTACCATGATTCTGCTATACCAATTACATCAACCTTTCCTTTAACGCTATTATTTCAAGTTCGCCGGTTTTTCCAGCCAGACTCCTTGCATTTGTAAACATACATTTTAGATTATCAATTGATTTACTTCCATACATGGTCGTCATGCCTCCTTATCCTCTATGCTCCCCCCTCCCCTTCTCCTCCCTCCGTTGTTTACTAGCCCCCAGATCCCTAACTTCTCTATCTACCCCTGTGTAGTTAAACGTTCCCTCCCCCCCCATACCTAGTTTAAAATCTCCTCCAACCCCCCTACCATCTTCTCCCCCAAAACAGTTGCACCACCCACATTGAGGTGGCAATCCGTCACTACTAAAGAGCCTGTAGCCAACAGAAAAGTCAGCCATTCTCTAAAAACCCAAACCCCATCTCCTTACAACCACTCCTTAGCCACGCATTTTACTCCTGAGCTCCCGTTGCCTCCCTAGCGTAGCACGTGGCTGCGTAGTATTTCTGAAATCACTACCCTGGAGTCCTTGCTTTTAACTTGGCCCCTATTCTCGAAAATCATTTTTAAGGACCTCACCTCTACCTCTAACTTTGTCATTGGCACCAATGTGAACCAAGACCGCCGGGTCATCCCAGCCCCACCCAATAATCTGTCTACACGATCCACCCACATGTCAACCCTAGCACCAGGCAGACAACACACTGTTCGGCATGCAGGGTCCTGCGACCAGATTACCTATCTACCTCTCAATAGAATCCCCTACCACTACCACCTGTCTATCCTTCCTACCCCCAGTTCTCCCTCCCTTGTATTGGAGTGGCCTCCCCTGGGTGCTCAAGGAAAGCCCGCTCCATACATGCTGCTTCCGAGCCATCGTCCCTCACATCTTCACCTAAAATGGCAAATCTGTTGGGATCGACCAGCTGGGAAGAAGCCCCCCTATCCTTCCGTCCCCTACTTCCCCTGGTGACCCTTACAAATCTATCTTCCTTCTCCACCTTATCTGCCCCATCTCCACCCACCAGTTTACTGGCCCCTGCCAGTACCTGCATTTCCCCCAGTTTGCCAAGTCCTGCAATGCTGCAAGTTTACCCCTTAGAACTCTGTACCTCAGATTCCAAATGGGCAACCCACTCACACCTGACACATACATAGGTCCCCTGGGCGCTGCTCCAGATCCCATCACTGCGGCAGGATGCACATTGCGCGGCCCCAACAAAACTGTCCATACTAAACAGCAATACAACGCAGAGACACAGCAAGAATAGTGTTTGTTCTCAAACGCTTTCTGTTTTAAACGCTTAGTTTTTTAACGCTGTCAATCTCTAAAAAACAAAAAATCTCTTTAAAACAGGATCGCTCAGAGCTAATCGCTCATGGGAAGTGCCTTAAATGAGGTTCAAAACCAACCAGAGCCAACAGGCCTCACCAATTTAAACCAATTAGTTACACCACCCCATCCAATCAGAGAGAAGAGAAAAAAAAAAAAACCTTTTCCTTTGTCTCCTACCAGCCCCCGCTCCACAGGTAACAGGTCTGTGACACAGCTGAATGTAATAAAGAGACGGGTAATAGAGCTGATTTGGACTGTGACACACTGAATGTAATAAAGAGACAGGTAATCAGCTCTGATTTGGACTGACACAGCTGAATGTAGTAAAGAGACAGGTAATCAGCTCTGATTAGGACTGTGCACCAGCTGAAATGTAATAAAGAGACAGGTAATCAGAGCTGATTAGGACTGTGACACAGCTGAATGTAATAAAGAGACAGGTAATCAGCTCTGATTAGGACTGTGACACAGCTGAATGTAATAAAGAGACAGGTAATAAGCGCTGATTAGGACTGTGACACGGCTTGAATGTAATAAGAGACAGGTAATCAGCACTGATTAGGACTGACACGCTGAATGCAATAAAGAGACAGGTATCAGAGATGATTAGGACTGCGACACGACTGAATGCAATAAAGAGACAGGTAATCAGAGATGATTAGGTCTGCGACACGACTGAATGCAATAAGAGACAGGTATCAGAGATGATTAGGTCTGCGACACGGCTGAATGCAATAAGAGACAGGTAATCACAGCGTGATTAGGTCTGCGACACACGGCTGAATGCAATAAAGGACGGTAATCAGAGCTGATTAGGTCTGCGACATGGCTGAATGCAATAAAGAGACAGGTAATCAGCGCTGATTAGGACTGTGACACGCTGAATGTAATAAAGAGACGGGTAATAAGAGCTGATTTGGACTGTGACACGGCTGAATGTAATAAGAGACGGTATCAGCGCTGATTTGGACTGACACAGCTAAATGTGTAAGAGACGGGTAATCAGCTCTGATTAGACTGTGACACAGCTGAATGTAATAAAGAGACAGGTAATAGGCTGATTAGGACTGTGACACGGCTGAATGTAATAAAGAGACGGTAATCAGCGCTGATTAGGACTGACACGGTTTAAATGCAATAAAGAGAACAGGTAATCCGCGCTGATTAGGTCTGCGACACGCTGTGAATGCAATAAAGATACAGGTAATCAGCGCTGATTAGGTCTGCGACACGGCTGAATGCAATAAAAAGACAGGTAATCAGCGCTGATTAGGTCTGCGACAGGCGGCTGAATGCAATAAAGAGACAGTAATCAGAGCTGATTGGTCTGCGCACCCGGCTAAATGCAATAAAGAGAAAGGATCAAGGCTGATTAGGTCTGTGACACAGCTGAATGTAATAAGAGACAGGTAATCAGAGCTGATTAGGTCTGGCGACACAGCTGAATGTAATAAAGAGCGGTAATAAGAGCGGATTTGGACTGTGACACAGCTGAATGTAATAAGAGACGGGTAATCAGCGCTGATTTGAGTGACACAGCTGAATGTAGTAAAGAAACAGTAATCAGCTCTGATTAGGACTGTGACACGGCTGAATGTATAAAGAGACAGGTAATCAGAGCTGATTAGGACGGTGACACCGGCTGAATGTTAATAAAGAGACAGGTAATCAGAGCTGATTAGGACTGTGACACACGCTGAATGTAATAAAGAGACAGGTAATCAGCGCTGATTAGGTCTGCGCAACGGCTGATGCAATAAGAGACAGGTAATCAGAGCTGATTAGGTCTGCGACACGGCTGAATGCAATAAAGAGCAGGTAATCAGAGCTGATTAGGTCTGCGACACCTGCTGAATGCAATAAGAGACAGGTAATCAGCGCTGATTAGGTCTGCGACACGGCTGAATGCATAAAAGACAGGAATCAGCGCTGATTATTCTGCGACACTGCTGAATGCAATAAAGAGACAGGTAATCAGAGCTGATTAGTCTGCGACACGGCTGAATGCAATAAAGAGACAGGTAATCAGAGCTGATTAGGACTGCGACAACGGCTGAATGCAATAAAGGACGGTAATCAGAGCTGATTAGGTCTGTGACACGGCTGAAGTTAATAAGAGACAGGTAATCAGAGCTGATTAGACTCCGACACGGCTGAATGCAATAAAGAGACAGTAATCAGAGATGATAAGGTCTGCGACACACCGGCTGAATGATAAAGAGACAGGTAATCAGAGCTGATTAGGTCTGCGACACGGTTGAATGCAATAAAGAGACAGGTAATCAGAGCTGATTAGGACTGCGACACGGCTGAATGCATAAAGGACAGGTAATCAGAGCTGATTAGGTCTGTGACACGGCTGAATGCATAAAGAGACAGGTAATCAGAGCTGATTAGGACTGCGACACGGCGAATGCAATAAAGAGACAGGTAATCAGAGCTGATTAGGTCTGCGACAAAGCTGAATGTAATAAGAGACAGGTAATCGTGTTTATTAGGACTGGCGACACAGCTGAATGTAATAAAGAGACAGGTAATCAGCGCTGATTAGACTGTGACACGCTGAATGTATAAGAGACAGGTAATCAGCTCTGATTAGGACTGACACGGCTGAATGTAATAAAGAGATAGGTAATCAGGCTGATTAGGCTGCGACACCGGCTAAATGCAATAAAGAGACAGTAATCAGAGATGATTAGTCTGCGACACGGCTGAATGCAATAAGAGACAGGTAATCAGCGCTGATTAGGTCTGCGACCGGCTGATGCAATAAAGAGACAGGTAATCACGCGATTAGTCTGCGACATCACCTGAATGCAATAAGAGACACGTAAATCAGCGCTGATTAGGTCTGCGACACACGGCTGAATGCAATAAGAACAGTAATCACGCTGATTAGTCTCGACGACACGGCTGAATGCAATTAAAAGAGACGGGTAATCAGCGCTGATTAGGTTCTGCGACACGGCTGAATGCAATAAAGAGACAGTAATCAGCGCTGATTAGTCTGCGACACAGCTGAATGTAATAAAATGTCCCCGTGTTTATTCCCTATCCCTATTGATAGTGTATATTAGTACCTGGATAGTGTCCCCGTGTTTCAACCTATCCCTATTGATAGTGTATATTAGATACCTGGATAGTGTCCCCCGTTTTTCACCCTATCCTTATTGATAGTAAATTTAGGTACCTGGATGTGTCCCCGTGTTTCACCCTATCCCTATGATAGTGTATATTGAGGTACCTGGATAGTGTCCCCGTGTTTCAACATCCCTATTGATAGTGTATATTAGTACCTGGAAGTGTCCCCGTGTTCCCCTATCCTATTGATATGTATATTAGGTACCGGATAGTGTCCGTGTTTCACCCTATCCCTATTGATAGTGTATATTAGGTACCTGGAAGTGTCCCCGTTTTCACCCTATCCCTATTATAGTGTATTTAGGTACCTGGATAGTGTCCCCGTGTTTCACCTATCCCTATTGAATAGTGTATATTAGGTACCGGATATGTCCCTGGTTTCACCCTATCCCTATTGATGGTGTATATTAGGTACCGATAGTGTCCTGTGTTTCACCCTACTCCTATTGATGGTATATTAGGTACCAGGACAGTGTCCCGTTTCTCCCTATCCCTATTGATGTGTATATTAGGTCCCAGGACAGTGTCCCCGTGTCTCGTCCTATCCCTATTGATAGTATATAATAGGTACCTGGACAGTGTCCCCGTGCTCTCGCCTATCCTATTGATAGTGTATTAGGTACCTGGATCGTGTCCCCGTGTCTCCCCTATCCCTATTGATAGTGTATATTAGGTACCTACCGGATAGTGTCCCCGTGTTTCACCCCTATCCCTATTGATAGTGTATATTAGGTACCTGGACAGTGCCCCCGTGTCTCATCACTATCCCTATTGATAGTGTATATTAGGTACCTGGATGTGTCCCCGTGTTTCACCCTATCCCTATTGATAGTGTATATTACGGTACCCTGGACGGTGTCCCCTTGTTTCACCCTATCCCTATTGATATTGTAATATTGGTACCTGGACAGTGTCCCCGTGTTTTCACCCTATCCTATTGATAGTTATTTAGGGACCTGACATGTCCCGTGTTTCACCCTATCCCTATGATGGGGTATATTAAGGGTACCCTTGATATGTCCCTGTGTTTCACCCTATCCCTATTGATAGTATATATTAGGTACCTGGATGTGTCCCCGTGTTTCACCCTATCCCTATTGATAGTATATATAGGTACCTGGATAGTGTCCCGTGTTTCCACCTATCCCTATTGATGTGTATATTAGGTACCTGGATGTGTCCCCGTTGTTCTCACCCTATCCCTATTGATAGTGTATATTAGGTAACCTGATAGTGTCCCCGTTTTCACCCTATCCCTATTGATATGTGTATATTAGGTACCTGGACAGTGTCCCCGTGTTTTCACCCTATCCCTATTGATGTGTATTTAGGTACCTGATAGTGTCCCCGTGTTTCACCCTATCCCTATGATGGTGTATGATTAGGTACCACTGGATAGTGTCCCCTGTTTCACACCCTATCCCTATTGATAGTGTATATTAGGTACCTGGACAGTGTTCCCCGTGTTTCACCCTATCCCTATTGATAGTGTATATTAGTCCTGGATAGTGTCCCGGGTTTCACCCTATCCCTATTGAGGTGTATATTAGGTACCTGGACAGTGTCCCCTGTTTCACCTATCCCATTGATGGTGTATATAGGTACCTGGATAGTGTCCCCGTGTTTCACCCTATCCCTATTGATGGTGTATATTAGGTACCTGGATAGTGTCCCCGTGTTTCACCCTATCCCTATTGATAGTGTATATATGGTACCTGATAGTGTCCCCGTGTTTCACCCTATCCCTATGATAGTGTTATTAGGTACCTGGATAGTGTCCCCGTGTTTCACCCTATCCCTATTGATGGTGTATATTAGGTACCTGATAGTTTCCCACGTGTTTCACCCTATCCCTATTGATGGTGTATATAGGTACCTGGATGTGTCCCAGTGTTTCACCCTATCCCTATTGGATAGTGTATTAGGTACCTGGATCAGTGTCCCCTTTTTCACCCTATCCCTATTGATGTGTATATTAGGTACCTGGATAGTGTCCCCGTGTTTAACCTATCCCTATTGATGGTGTATATTAGGTACCTGGATAGTGTCCCCGTGTTTCACCCCTATCCTATTGATAGTGTTATATTTACCTGGATTTGTCCCCGTGTTTCACCCTATCCCTATTGATGGTGTATATTAGGTACCTGGATAGTGTCCCGTGTTTCCACCCTATCCCTATTGATGGTGGTATATTAGTACCTGGATAGTGTCCCGTGTTTTCACCCTATCCCTATTGATGTGTATATTAGGTACCTGGATAGTGTCCCCGTGTTTCACCTATCCCTATTGATGGTTATATTAGGTACCTGATAGTGTCCCCGTGTTCACCCTATCCCTATTGATAGTGTATATAGGTACCTGTAGTGTCCCCGTGTTTCACCCTATCCCTATTGATGAGTGTATATTAGGTACCTGGATAGTTTCCCCGTTTTCACCCTATCCCTATTGATGTGTATTAGGTACCTGGAAGTGTCCCCGGTGTTCCCCCATCCTATTATGTGTATATTAGGTACCTGGATAGTTCCCGTGTTTCACCCTCTCCCTATTGATGTGTATATTAGGTACCTGGGAGTGTCCCCGTGTTTCACCCTATCCCTATTGATAGTGTATATTAGGTACCTGGACAGTGTCCCCGTGTTTCATCCTCACTATCCTATTGATGTGTATATTAGGTACCTGATAGTGTCCCTGTTTCCCCTATCCCTATTGATAGTGTATATTAGGTACCTGGATAGTGTCCACCCTGTGTTTCACCCTATCCCTATTGATAGTGATATTAGGTACCTGGACAGTGTCCCCGTGTTCCACCCTATCCCTATTGATAGTGTATATTAGGTACCTGGATAGTGTCCCGTGTTTCACCCTATCCCTATTGATGTGTATATTAGGTACCTGATAGTGTCCCCGTGTTTCACCCTATCCCTATTGATGGTGTATATGGTACCTGGATATGTGTCCCCGTGTTTCACCCTATCCCTATTGATGGTTATATTGGTACCTGGGTAGTGTCCCGTTTTTCATCACCCTATCCATATTGATAGTGTATATTAGGTACCTGGGTAGTGTCCCCGTGTTTCACCCTATCCCTATTGATGGTATATATTAGGTACCTGGGTAGTGTCCCCGTGTTTCACCCTATCCCTATTGATGGTGTATATTAGGTACCTGGATAGTGTCCCCGTGTTTCACCCCATCCCTATTGATGGTGTATTTGGTACCTTGGGTAGTGTCCCCGTGTTTCATCACCCTATCCCTATTGATGGTATATTAGTTAGTACCGGCTGGTAGTGTCCCCGTGTGTTTCACCCTATCCCTATGATGGTGTATATTAGGTACCTGGATAGTGTCCCGTGTTTCACCCTATCCCTATTGATGGTGTAATTAGGTACCTGGTAGTGTCCCCGTGTTTCACCCTATCCCTATTGATGGGTATATTAGGTACCTGGACAGTGTCCCGTGTTTCACACCCTATCCCTATTGATGGTGTTTATTAGGTACCTGATGTCCCCTGTTTCACCCTATCCCTATTGATATTGATATAGGTACCTGGACAGTGTCCCGTGTTTCACCTATCCCTATTGATAGTTATATTAGGTACCTGGATAGTGTCCCGTGTTTTCACCCTATCCATTGTGTATATATTTACCTGGATATTGTCCCCGTGTTCACCTATCCTATTGATAGTATATATTAGGTCCCTGATAGTGTCCCGTGTTTCACCCTATCCCTATTGATAGTGTATATTAGGTACCTGGATAGTGTCCCCTTGTTTCACCTATCCCTATTGATAGTATATTAGGTACCTGGATAGTGTCCCAGTGTTTCACACCTATCCCTATTGATAGTATATATTGTACCTGGAAGTGTCCCGTGTTTCATCACCTATCCCTATTGATGTGTATATTAGGTACCTGGACAGTGTCCCCGGTTTCACCTCTCATATCCCTATTGATAGTGTATATAGGTACCTGATAGTGTCCCCGTTTTCACATCACCTATCCCTATTGATAGTGTATATTAGGTACTGGACATGTCCCCGTGTTTCCACCTATCCCTATTGATATGTATATTAGGTACCTGAGGTGTCCCCGTGTTTCACCTATCCCCTATTGATAGTGTATATTAGTACCTGGAAGTGTCCCGGGTGTTCCCCTATCCCTATTGATGGTGTATATTAGGGTACCTGGATAGTGTCCCTGTGTTTCACCCTATCCCTATTGATAGTGTATATTAGGTACCTGGATAGTGTCCCTGTGTTTCACCCTATCCCTATTGATGGTGTATATTAGGTACCTGGATAGTGTCCCTGTGTTTTACCCTATCCCTATTGATAGTGTATATTAGGTACCTGGACTGTGCCCTGGTTTTCACCCTATCCCTATTGATATAGTTATAGGTACCTGGATGTCCCGTGTTTCACCCCTATCCCTATTGTAGTGTATATTAGGTACCTGGATAGTGTCCCCGTGTTTCACACCTATCCCTATTGATGTGTTTATTAGGTACCTGATGGTCCCGTGTTTCACCCTATCCCTATTGATAGTGTATATTGGTACCTGATAGTGTCCCCGTGTTTCACCCTATCCTACTGATATGTATATAGGTACCTGGATAGTGTCCCCGTGTTTCACCCTATCCCTATTGATAGTGTATATAGGTACCTGGATAGTGTCCCGTGTTTCACACCCTATCCCTATTGATAGTGATATTAGGTACCTGGATAGTGTCCCCGTGTTTCACCTACTATCCCTATTGATAGTGTATATTAGGTACCTGATAGTGTCCCTGTGTTTCACCTATCCCTATTGATAGTGTATATTAGGTACCTGGAAGTGTCCCCGTGTTTCACCCTATCCCTATTGATAGTGTATATGGTACCTGGATAGTGTCCCGTGTTTCACCCATCCCTATTGATAGTGTATATAGGTACTTGGAAGTGTCCCCGTGTTTCACCCTATCCCTATTGATAGTGTATATTAGGTACCTGGATATGTGCCCCGTGTTTCACACCCTATCCCTATTGATAGTGTATATTAGGTACCTGGAAGTGTCCCCGTGTTTCACCCTATCCCTATTGATAGTGTATATTAGGTACCTGGATAGTGTCCCCGTGTTTCCCCTATCCCTATTGAGTGTATATTAGGTACCTGGAAGTGTCCCGTGTTTCACACCTATCCCTATTGATAGTGTATATTAGGTACCTGGATAGTGTCCCGTGTTTCACACCTATCCCTATTGATAGTGTATATTAGGTACCGGGATAGTGTCCCGTGTTTCACCCTATCCCTATTGATAGTGTATTTAGGTACCTGAATAGTGTCCCCGTGTTTCACCCTATCCCTATTGATAGTGTATATTAGGTACCTGGAGTGTCCCCGTGTTTCACCCTATCCTATTGATAGTGTATATTAGGTACCTGGACAGTGTCCCCGTGTTTCACCCTATCCCTATTGATAGTGTATATTAGGTCACCTGGACAGTGTCCCCGTGTTTCACCCTATCCCTATTGATAGTGTATATTAGGTACCTGGAAGTGTCCCCGTGTTTCACCACCCTATCCCTATTGATAGTGTATATTAGGTACCTGGACAGTGTCCCGTGTTTCACACCCATCCCTATGATAGTGTATATTAGGTACCTGGATAGTGTCCCCTTGTTTCACCCTATCCCTATTGATAGTGTTATTAGTACCTGGATAGTGTCCCCTGTTTCAACCCTATCCCTATTGATAGTGTATATTAGTACCTGGATAGTGTCCGTGTTTCCACCCTATCCCTATTGATAGGTGTATATTAGGTACCTGGATAGGGTCCCCGGTGTTTCACCCTATCCCTATTGATAGTGTATATTAGGTACCTGGATAGTGTCCCGTGTTTCACCCTATCCCTATTGATAGTGTATATTAGGTACTCTGGATAGTGCCCCGTGTTTCACCCTATCCTATTGATAGTGTATATTAGGTACCTGGAATGTCCCCGTGTTTCACCCTATCCCTATTGATATGGTATATAGGTACCTGATAGTGTCCCCGTGTTTCACCCTATCCCTATTGATGTGTATATCGGGTACCTGGATAGTGTCCCCGTGTTTCACCCTATCCCTATTGATAGTGTATATTAGGTACCTGGATAGAGAATGATTGATGGTCCCCCAGGATTCCTTCTTGGTTATTATTAGCTGGGCTATTATCTGCTACGGTGTCCTGTGGTCCTGGTGTTTGGACATTGTGCACAGAGTCAACATGGTCCTTTTACAGTCCAGTAGACCGGATGGTAATATGTGTGGCCAGGTTGGTGCAGGATAATGGATGGTGTGTTGGCCTCTTACAAATACCCAACATTCAAGGTAAAGGAGTAAGAAATAAGGAGTAAATATAGAAATGTCTTGTACCTGCTACTATCCATAGACCGGTTGTCTTGCAGTGCACAGCGAGGGAATGCTGGGATTTGTAGTGTAGCTCGTGTTATGCTGGACAATAGGCTTCCTATGTCTCTGTTTATTGTAACTGTGCAGACATGGAAGCTGGATAGTTAAGCCCAGAGCTGTATTACAATGTGCATAGCAACACAACCTGTACTGACATCTGCTGAATTCCTCCGCCAAGATTTAATTAACCCCTCGGGCAGTGGAGGTTTCATTCCAAGCAGGATCTGGTCCTGCCCTTCGGTAATGTCGCTACGGGTGCCATCCCTAGGTGCATAGCCTTATGTGCGGGCACCTGGCAGAGACTGCGAGGGCACCACAGTGCCATATGTGATTGCCAGGGAACACTGGACCACATAACCCAGTAATGACCCAGACTGGTTCACTTCCAAGCCACTGTATAGGGGGGCACAGCGCCCACCATGACACCCACTGACTCACAAACAGTAACCTGTGCCCGGTGTTCAGTCTGGAATGAGCCAACATCATTAGAACAGCAGATTATAACTTTATAAAGGTGAAGACCGAATAATAATAATAATAATAATAATTCCACCAGATAATCATTTATCCCTCTAATCACATGTACAAGAAGGTAAAATGAAAACATTTCGTATGATGGGGGAAATCAAGTATCTAATTGTCCAGGCTGATCCACACTGAGCATGTCTTGGTCAATAGTAAAGGGAAGGGGGAGGGATAAGGAGTCACTGGATGTTTATCTGTATCAGTGTTTTATTCCGACGGTGCAATGTGCTAATGATGTGCCGGATTCCAACGGGATGGTAGATTACTGACAAAGTTGTAGCTTTTCTCCCATCCCGACTTACCAATAAAGTTTGTGTGCTCTCCCTTTTCTGGGCTCTAGGCTATGAAACTTAACACCAGGGAAGTGCAACGTATTTAGGGTACAGGGCAATCTGTGACCTCTACGTGTAAATCCAATCACATGGGCCTCTCACTGGGTCTCGTCTCTCGATTATTCTAGGAGACAGAGCAGCCCGATGTATTGAATCCTTTACATAATGTCAGGAATTACCAGCACAATGTTCCTGATAATAATACTTGTGATTTACCTCGTTTACTTGGTGCCCCCCCATTAACGGGTATCGGTGACTCCTTAGAAATGGAATAGAATATTACTGGCTCCATGACTCCTGGGAATATTCCTAGAGGGGCACCTGCCAAAGACCTACCAGGACCTGCTGTTTTCTTACCTAACATGGGCAATTCATCTCCTCTTTCTGCTTCTCAGACCCACATGTTGGAGGTCAGGAAGCCTTTAAGAGGTTCAGGTCCACTGAGTCCATCTTCCAGTAACCCAACAAAGGCCTCACTAATTCAATCACGGAGCAGTTTCAATGTCCCGCACTGATTCCGGGAGGACAGAGCCATGGGAATTGCTCTATTGGAGTTAAACAGATCAATGTAAATTTGTAATGGATACAGACAGACACGTCTTAGCGCATTGGTTGCGATCGTGTTACACGTTCCTAAATAAGATTTATCTTCCAACGGGGAAACAACAGGCCAATCAATAGAGATCAGGTCAATTTGTCTTATCTCTCTAATGTCTGGAAACTGGTTCCCGTGTGGTCCGATGATCTCATTAGAGTGAGATCATGTGATGTTACATGTCATTGGGGTGTTGGTGAAGGTGTCAGAATTTGAGCTGATAAGAACCCTCCATGGTAATGTTAGGGGGTCTACACTGAAGCTGGATCTGAGCAGACAGCCCATGTTCAGCTACACGGATGGGTGAGGGCGGATGGTACTAGGTCCAACCAGAGGTCATATGTGCAAGAGAGACGCCCCTTTAACACAGGGCTAATGTTCCCTTTAGGGCGATCTCTTTGAAGGACACATAACCTTGCGGCATGCAGATACTCCTGAGTTTGGTGGCCCCTGGTATAGGATTGATGGGAAATGGGAGGGGCTAGTAGTATTGCATGGCGGTTGACAGAATAAATTGCCCTTTAAATGAACCCATTTTTATCGTATGTGTCCTGGTCCTTTATGGGTAAATTATCCTCCCTGGTAGATTGACATGTGTCAATCTGAGTGATCGGGCAGGTTGGTAAATATAAATGTTACCATTTTAATTCCCAATAGACAGACGAGTGATTGGGAGTATTGGGCAGAGGTTGACCTGTGTATGCCCAGCCTTACATGTAATGCCCAATCACATCCAATTCATGGACAATAAACTATGGATAATTGTTTTTATCTACGGCGCTATAGTTAATGGTTACGGTTTTGGCAAACTGACTTATTAGGGACCCTTACGGGAATGGATTCCCAGTTTTAGATAATTAGAGGATAACATTTCTGTTTAGATGACCGCAGTGACGTTCTATTACGGCACAATAAATATTGTGTATATACCCCATAGGGAGAGAGAGAGACGTAGAGGGATGATAATGGGTTAATGGCGGGAAGAGACGGATCGGCCTTGTATTTACCCTTGTCACCTTCCTGCAGCTGTTGCTTAGCAACCTGTGAACCTGGCACCAAATGATCAGGTTAACCATAAACATCCAACACGAGACACACGGAACAACCGGTGGTTCTTATCGTGTTTTATCACTCCTGTCAATGGAACCTAACACAACGCCAGGACCCTCAATGAAACCAGATAGCCGAGTCTGGCTGAGGATGCTGGGAGTTGGAGTTCAACAAAACCACAAAGTGTTAGAGGCTGGATATCCCGGGTATAAATAATAATAATATTATGTCGGGTTACGTGCCACCAGAAACATAGGGGATTTATAAAGTGATTCTACTAAATTACAATAGGGGATCCTGACAACCAGCCAGGTGCATCATGGGGATCCTGACAACCAGCCAGGTGCATCATGGGGATCCTGACAACAGGCCAGGGGTATTAGGGGATCCTGACATCCAGCAGGGTGTATTATGGGGATCCTGACAACCAGCCAGGTGCATCATGGGATCTCCGAAACCAGCCAGGTGTATTATGGGGATCCTGACATCCAGCCAGGTGTATATCATGGGGATCCTGACAACCAGCCAGGTGTCATTTAGGGGATCCTGACATCCAGCCAGGTGTATCATGGGGATCCTGACAACCAGCCAGGTGTATATGGGGATCCTGACATACAGCCAGGTGTATTATGGGATCCTGACATCCAGCCAGGTGTATTATGGGGATCCTGACAACCAGCCAGGATTATGGGGATCCTGACAACCAGCAGGTGTTTCATGGGGATCCTGACACCAGCCAGGGGCATCATGGGGATCCTGACAACCAGCAGGTGTATTATGGGGATCCTGACAACCAGCCAGGTGTATATGGGGATCCTGACAACCAGCCAGGTGCATCTGAGGGATCCTGACACCAGCCAGGTGTATTATGGGGATCCTGACAACCAGCCAGGTGTATTCATGGGGATCCTGACAACCAGCCAGGTGTTTATATGGGATCCTGACATCCAGCTGTGTATTATGGGGATCCTGACATCCCAGCCAGGTGTATCATGGGGATCCTGACAACCAGCCCGGTGTATTATGGGGATCCTGACCCAGCCAGGTGTTTATGGGGATCCTGACAACCAGCCAGGTGCATCATGGGATCCTGACAACCAGCCAGGTGTATTATGGGGATCCTGACATCCAGCCAGGTGTATCATGGGGATCCTGACAACCAGCCAGGTGTATTATGGGGATCCTGACATCCAGCCAGGTGTATCATGGGGATCCTGACAACCAGCCAGGTGTATCATGGGGATCCTGACACCAGCCAGGTGGATTCATGGGGATCCTGACAACCAGCCGGTGTCTATGGGGATCCTGACAACCAGCCAGGTGCATCATGGGGATCCTGACAACCAGCCAGGTGTATTATGGGGATCCTGACAACCAGACAGGTGCATCATGGGGATCCTGACAACCAGCCAGGTGTATTATGGGGATCCTGACAACCAGACAGGTGCATCATGGGGATCTGACACCAGCCAGGTGTATTATGGGGTCCTGACAACCAGACGACCGGTGCATCATGGGGATCCTGACAACCAGCCAGGTGTATTATGGGGATCCTGACAACCAGCCAGGTGCATCATGGGGATCCTGACAACCAGCCAGGTGTATTATGGGGATCCTGACAACCAGCCAGGTGCATCATGGGGATCCTGACAACCAGCCAGGTGCATTATGGGGATCCTGACAACCAGCAGGTGCATCATGGGGATCCTGACAACCAGCCAGGTGTATTATAGGAATCCTGACAACCAGCCAGGTGCATCATGGGGATCCTGACAACCAGCCAGGTGCATCATGGGGATCCTGACAACCAGCCAGGTGTATTATGGGGATCCTGACAACCAGCCAGGTGTATTATGGGGATCCTGACAACCAGCCAGGTGCATCATGGGGATCCTGACAACCAGCCAGGTGCATCATGGGATCCTGACACAGCCAGGTGTATATGGGGATCCTGACATCCAGCCAGGTGTATTATGGGGATCCTGACATCCAGCCAGGTGTATCATGGGGATCCTGACAACCAGCCAGGTGTATTATGGGGATCCTGACATCCAGCCAGGTGCATCATGGGGATCCTGACAACCAGCCAGGTGTATTATGGGGATCTGACATCCAGCCAGGTGCATCATGGGGATCCTGACACCAGCCAGGTGCATCATGGGGATCCTGACATCAGCCAGGTGCATCATGGGGATCCTGACAACCAGCCAGGTGTATTATGGGGATCCTGACATCCAGCCAGGTGCATCATGGGGATCCTGACAACCAGCCAGGTGTATTATGGGGATCCTGACATCCAGCCAGGTGCATCATGGGGATCCTGACAACCAGCCAGGTGCATCATGGGGATCCTGACATCCAGCCAGGTGTATCATGGGGATCCGACATCCAGCCAGGTGCATATGGGGATCCTGACAACCAGCCAGGTGTATTATGGGGATCCTGACATCCAGCCAGGTGCATCATGGGGATCCTGACAACCAGCCAGGTGCATCATGGGGATCCTGACAACCAGCCAGGTGCATCATGGGGATCCTGACAACCAGCCAGGTGCATCATGGGGATCCTGACAACCAGCCAGGTGCATCATGGGGATCCTGACAACCAGCCGGGTGCATCATGGGGATCCTGACAACCAGCCGGGTGCATCATGGGGATCCTGACAACCAGCCAGGTGCATCATGGGGATCCTGACAACCAGCCAGGTGCATCATGGGGATCCTGACATCCAGCCAGGTGCATCATGGGATCCTGACAACCAGCCGGTGTGTATTATGGATCCTGACACCAGCCAGGTGTACATGGGATCCTGACAACCAGCCAGTGTATTATGGATCCTGAACAAGCCAGGTGTGATTATGGGAATCCTGACATACAGCCAGGTGGCATCATGGGATCCTGACAACCAGCCAGAGTGCATCATGGGATCCGACATCCAGCCAGGTGCATCATGGGGATCCTGACAACCAGCCAGGTGCATCATGGGGATCCTGACAACCAGCCAGGTGCATCATAGGGATCCTGACAACCAGCCAGGTGTATTATGGGAATCCTGACATCCAGCCAGGTGTATCATGGGGATCCTGACATCCAGCCAGGTGCATCATGGGGATCCTGACATCCAGCCAGGTGTATCATGGGGATCCTGACATCCAGCCAGGTGCATCATGGGGATCCTGACATCCAGCCAGGTGTATCATGGGGATCCTGACATCCAGCCAGGGTATCATGGGGATCCTGACATCCAGCCAGGTGTATCATGGGGATCCTGCACATCCAGCCAGGTGTATCATGGGGATCCTGACATCAGCCAGGGCATCATGGGGATCCTGACATCCAGCCAGGTGCATCCTGGGATCCTGACATCGCCAGGTATCATGGGGATCCTGACATCCAGCCAGGTGCATCAGGGGATCCTGACATCCAGCCAGGTGTATCATGGGGATCCTGACATCCAGCCAGGTGCATCATGGGATCCTGACATCCAGCCAGGTGATCATGGGGATCCTGACACCAGCCAGGTGCATCATGGGATCCTGACACCAGCCAGGTGCATCATGGGGATCCTGACAACCAGCCAGGTGTATCATGGGGATCCTGACAACCAGCCAGGTGTATTATGGGATCCTGACAACCAGCCAGGTGTATTATGGGATCCTGACATCCAGCCAGGTGTATCATGGGGATCCTGACAACCAGCCAGGTGCATCATGGGGATCCTGACAACCAGCCAGGTGCATCATGGGGATCCTGACAACCAGCCAGGTGCATCATGGGGATCTGACAACCAGCGGGGCATCATGGGGATCCTGACAACAGCCGGTGCATCATGGGGATCCTGACAACCAGACCGGGTGCATCATGGGGATCCTGACCCAGCCAGGTGCATCATGGGGATCCTGCCAACCAGCCAGGTGATCAGGGGATCCTGACATCAGCCAGGTGCTCAGGGATCCTGACAACCAGCTGGTTATTATGGGAATCCTGACATCCAGCCAGGTGTATCATGGGGATCCTGACATCCAGCCAGGTGCATCATGGGGATCCTGACAACCAGCCAGGTGCATCATGGGGATCCTGACAACCAGCCAGGTGCATCATGGGGATCCTGACATCCAGCCAGGTGCATCATGGGGATCCTGACAACCAGCCTGGTGTATTATGGGAATCCTGACATCCAGCAGGTGTCATCATGGGGATCCTGACAACCAGCCGGGTGATCATGGGATCCTGACACCAGCCAGGTGTATTAGGGGAATCCTGACATCCAGAGGGTATCATGGGGATCCTCCTGACATCCACCAGGTGCATCATGGGGATCCTGAACCAGCCAGGTGCATCATGGGATCCTGACATCCAGCCAGGTGTATCATGGGGATCCTGACATACCAGCCAGGTGTATAATGGGGATCCTGACATCCAGCCAGGTGTATATGGGGATCTGACAACCAGCCAGGTGCATCATGGGGATCCTGACATCCAGCCAGGTGCATCATGGGGATCCTGACACAGCCAGGTGCATCATGGGGATCCTGACAACCAGCCAGGTGTATCATGGGGATCCTGACAACCAGCCAGGTGCATCATGGGGATCCTGACATCCAGCCAGGTGTATCATGGGATCCTGACAACCAGCCGGTGCATCATGGGGATCCTGACAAAAGCCAGGTGCATCATGGGGATCCGACATCCAGCCGGGTGCATCATGGGATCCTGACATCCAGCCAGGTGCATCATGGGGATCCTGACAACCAGCAGGTGCATCATGGGGATCCTGACAACCAGACAGGTGCATCATGGGGATCCTGACAACCAGCAGGTGCATCATGGGGATCCTGAAACCAGCCAGGTGCATCATGGGATTCCTGAACATCCAGCCAGGTGCATCATGGGGATCCTGACAACCAGCCAGGTGCATCATGGGGATCCTGACAACCAGCCAGGTGCATATGGGGATCCTGACACCAGCCAGGTGCTCATGGGGATCCTGACAACCAGCCAGGTGCATCATGGGGATCCTGACAACAGCCAGGTGTATCATGGGGATCCTGACAACCAGCCAGGTGATATGGGATCCTGACATCCAGCAGGTGCATCATGGGGATCCTGACATCCAGCCAGGTGCATTCATGGGGATCCTGACATCCAGCCAGGTGCATCATGGGGATCCTGACAACCAGCCAGGTGCCTCATGGGACTGACAACCAGCAGGTGATAATGGGGATCCTGACATCCAGCCAGGTGCATCAGGGATCCTGACAACCAGCCAGGTGCTCATGGGGATCCGACACGCAGGGCTATGGGATCCTGAACAGCCAGTGCATCATGGGGATCCTGACAACCACAGGTGCATCATGGGGATCCTGAACCAGCCAGGTGATATGGGATCCTGACAACCAGCCAGGTGCATCAGGGGATCCTGACATCAGCCAGGTGCATCATGGGGATCCTGACAACCACCAGGTGCATCATGGGGATCCTGACACCAGCCAGGTGTATATGGGGATCCTACAACCAGCCAGGTGCATATGGGGATCTGACAACCAGCCAGGTGCATCATGGGGATCCTGACAACCAGCCAGGGTATTATGGGGATCCTGACAACCAGCCAGGGTGTATTATGGGGATCCTGAACCAGCCAGGTGCATCATGGGGATCCTGACAACCAGCCAGGGTGCATCATGGGGTCCTGACAACAGCCAGGTGCATCATGGGGATCTGACAACCAGCAGGTGCATCATGGGGATCCTACAACACCAGGTGCATCATGGGGATCCTGACAACCAGCCAGGTGTATCATGGGGATCCTGACAACCAGCCAGGTGCATCATGGGGATCTGACAACCAGCCAGGTGCAAAGGGGATCCTGACACCGCAGGTGCATCAGGGATCCTGACAACCAGCCAGGTGCATCATGGGGATCCTGACAACCAGCCAGGTGCATCATGGGGATCCTGACAAACCAGCAAGGTGCATCATGGGGATCCTGACAACCAGCCGGTGCATCTGGGGATCCTGACAACCAGCCGGTGCATCATGGGGATCCTGACAACCAGCCAGGTGCATCATGGGGATCCTGACAACCAGCCAGGTGCATCATGGGGATCCTGACATCCAGCCAGGTGCATCATGGGGATCCTGACAACCAGCCTGGTGTATTATGGGAATCCTGACATCCAGCCAGGTGTGTTACATGGGGATCTGACAACCAGCCAGGTGTATATGGGGATCCTGACATCCAGCCAGGTGCATCATGGGGATCCTGACAACCAGCCTGGTGTATTATGGGAATCCTGACATCCAGCCAGGTGTATCATGGGGATCCTGACATCCAGCCAGGTGCATCATGGGGATCCTGACAACCAGCCAGGTGCATCATGGGGATCCTGACATCCAGCCAGGTGTATCATGGGGATCCTGACATCCAGCCAGGTGTATTATGGGGATCCTGACATCCAGCCAGGTGATCATGGGGATCCTGACAACAGCCAGGTGCATCATGGGGATCCTGACACCAGCCAGGTGCATCTTGGGATCCTGACACCAGCCAGGTGCATCATGGGGATCCTGACATCCAGCCAGGTTGAATCATGGGGATCCTGACAAACCAGCCAGGTGCATCATGGGGATCCTGAAAACCAGCCAGGTGCATTCATGGGGATCCTGACAACCAGCCAGGTGCATCAGGGATCTGAATCCAGCCAGGTTGATATGGGAATCCTGACAACCAGCCAGGTGCTTGGGATCCTGACAACCAGCCAGGTGCAATAGGGATCCTGCATCCGCCAGGTGATTATGGGAACCTGACATCAGCCAGGTGCATCATGGGGATCCTGACAACCAGCCAGGTGTATTATGGGACTCCTGACAACCAGCCAGGTGTATTATGGGACTCCTGACAACCAGCCAGGTGTATTATAGGAATCCTGATAACCAGCCAGGTGTATTATGGGAATACTGACATCCAGCCAGGTGCATTATGGGAATCCTGACAATTAGCCAGGTGTATTATGGGGATCCTGATAACCAGCCAGGTGTATTATGGGAATCCTGACATCCAGCCAGGTGCATTATGGGAATTCTACCCCTTTAATCCTGGTCACGTCTCCCCTCTTTGGTCTGTAGACGTTAAATCTGTCAGATCCACGTTGCCAGGAGGCCCCCCTTGGGGATATCTATCAGCGCACACAATCCTTCCTTTACTGCGCGCCAATTTCTCTCCCCGTGCGGCTTGTGGCAGATATGAGGAGGTTTAAACATTTCATGTCTCCTGTTCGCCAGAATGATGTGTTCAAACCCGCCGAGTTATTTTTATTATTTCCTTTCTGTTCGATGCCATAAAATAAAGTTTATTGCGAGGAACCGGACGACATATTTCCAGTCGCACTGACACCGCGCAGGGAAAACACTTCAATCCCCACATAACAGGGACGTTTATCTTATTTATTCCTTTCCCCGACTACAGCCAGGCCGGTAACTGGAAACCCAATCCCATTACGCACACGGAATCCCATTACGCACACGGATGGTCACACGCTAATAACGGCCTGAACCAATAACACTGCAGGGATCACGCCAACACGCCAAAGTAAATTTACACAGTGGCACTTTAAGTGGTTTCCAAGTACAACGTCTGGTGGTAAACAAACAGGATTCTTAAAGGGGAACTAAAATACAAATTTACAGCTGCAATTTATATAAAAAACAAATCGGCAATGTCAGTGACCAATAGGATGTGGTGAGCTTAGTTGTAAGCTTCCCCTCCATGTTACTGACAGATCCATCATGGAACGTATAGTCATACACAGTGATACCAATTAGAAACCTGAATGAGAAAGGGACCATATTGTCCCCTAGTAAAAGACTCGGTGTCCATGGGAGGGTTAACGTTCCCTGCCTGTGTCCATGGGAGGGTTAACGTTCCCTGCCTGTGTCCATGGGAGGGTTAACGTTCCCTGCCTGTGTCCATGGGAGGGTTAACGTTCCCTGCCTGTGTCCATGGGAGGGTTAACGTTCCCTGCCTGTGTCCATGGGAGGGTTAACGTTCCCTGCCTGTGTCCATGGGAGGGTTAACGTTCCCTACCTGTGTCCATGGGTGAAGAGAAACGTGGGGGGTTGTGACTATTAATCAGCTGACAACTTGCCCTTTCTTCTATTCACCTGCTAGGATCCCTGTTGAATTTCCAGTCTAATGAAGGATATAAAATGGAAATCAATCTGCAGACCCCCCACTGCAGCACATCAGGATGTCGCCCCATTCCTTGGATCCAACAACCCCTCAAACCAACTGCATTTCCACTTGGTTACTGATGAGCGGGACTGAAAGGGAAATTGTCTCCTTAGGTGCCCCCAAACCATCCAACTGGTTGATAGACGGGACGCCCACACAATCAGTGGGATGTACAAAAAGCCACAAGGTCATGGAAAGGTTAGGGTGGGATCTAAAGTACCAAGAGCTGCCATACTGCTGGTACATCAGGGGTAGTGGAGAGCGGTAAATAGTGTCTAATATACCAATCCGAGTACATCCTGGCATTAGAAATTTCTAAAACACAGAAACACGGATTTTGCATAGGGAAGGATTATATCTTATCCATTTGCGGTGCCGAGATCCATCCATACATTGTAAGGATAAAATGACTATGTATTATTTGATGTGTGGACGAACCTTCATCAGGATCCAACATATAAACCATACAAACAACAGGATTCTAGTGCACACACAATTCTAATTGCCTATTGGCTACCTCCATAAGGTTCCAGCTACAGTCTGCCATGAACCCTGAATAAATAAAAGCAATTAGTTCAATAAGTTGGCCAAATTATTTTAAAGCCCAGTCACCACGTCAATTAGAATTGGTTGTGCACTAGAATTCTATTGTTTGTATGGATTATATTTTTGGTCTCTAGTTTCACTTTAATATGGATGTACAACAGCCCAACATATAAACCCTAGTCCCTGTAGGGGGCGCTATTAACAGTCCCTTTGTCTTGTCTGTATCATATCTTCTGCCTGCCTTTAACATGCTGCATTCATTGTCCCCGAGTTACTATTTCCCAGGGAATTATCATCTATTGATTTCCCCCGATATGCAGTAAAATTGCACTTGGCATATTTTTTCTCTTGTGGAACAGAAATTGACAGTAAATAGATGAAAATAATTCCCTGCCCATCAGTGTTGACACACAATATTCTGTATTTACATCTCATCACTGAGCCAAACAACAGGATTGTCTTTAATATCCTCTGGGCTTCGCTTCTCCATTTCTATCCCACCTCCTTCGGTACTTGACATAAATACAAAGCTGAACAGCCGCATGCAGTCATCTATATCCAATATATAATTCATTATTACACATGGATTGTTATTATATATAATACGTTATTACACATGAATCGTTATTACACATGGATTGTTATTATATATAATACGTTATTACACATGGATCGTTATTACACATGGATCATTATTACATATGGATCGTTATTACACATGGATTGTTATTATATATAATACGTTATTACACATGGATCGTTATTACACATGGATTGTTATTATATATAATACGTTATTACACATGGATCATTATTACATATGGATTGTTATTGCACATGGATTGTTATATATAATACGTTATTACACATGGATCGTTATTACACATGGATCATTATTACATATGGATCATTATTACACATGGATTGTTATTATATATAATACGTTATTACACATGGATCGTTATTAGACATGGATCATTATTACATATGGATCGTTATTACACATGGATTGTTATTATATATAATTCGTTAGTAGATATGGATGGTTATTAGACATGGATCATAATTACATATGGATCGTTATTACACATGGATTGTTATTATATAAAATTCGTTATTAGATATGTATGGTTATTAGACATGGATCATTATTACATATGGATCGTTATTACACATGGATTGTTATTACGCATGGACTGTTATTATATAAAATTCGTTAGTAGATATGTATGGTTATTAGACATGGATCATTATTACATATGGATCGTTATTACACATGGATTGTTATTATATATAATTTGTTAGTAGATATGGATGGTTATTAGACATGGATCATAATTACATATGGATCGTTATTACACATGGACTGTTATTATATATATAAGGGATAATGCGCCCCTTACAGTGTAATATAAGGACATTACGCCACCGAGGAGTTCCCTGACCATATAGAAGAACAAGGCCGTAGGCCGAGTGCTTTTATACAGGACAGGGAACTCCGAGGTGGCGTAATATCCTTATATTATATTGTGAAGGGGCGCATTATTTCTTATAATACATGTATTGGATTCCTTCACCCCATTCACATTTTAAATTCTAGCCTTGTCCCTATTTCCACCTTAAATCCCCCAAGCTCCTTCTGTAACTTAAACCCAGTAGAAAGGAACATCCCAGCCCAGCATCTATGGGGTTAAACAAATCTTTGTGGAGGAGGAGAGAGACATTGGTTATGAAGTGACAGGAAGCAGCTCCAGCAGGTTCTGTTAGTGAAGTTAAACACGGCAAAAAATGCTGAGTCATTGTCCAGGCATGAACACTGGAATGGGCGGAGCAGTGGGATATAAGAAATGAGTCACTTAGTGACATAGCTGAGTGATTTTTATAAGGATATATACCACTGCAGCTCCCATTATAAAATATCACACTTATGTATTATATAAGGGATAATGCGCCCCTCACAGTGTAATATAAGGCTATTATACACTCCGAGGCGAATTATTTCTTATAATACACAAGTTTTTGTTTTAAATAAGTACAGTGATAATAGCTGGTGAAAAGAATTTATTTAACTTTTTTTTGTTTGGAACATAACATTAAAAAACATTGTTAAACATTTTAACTATTTAAAATCTTTATCTTAGAATCTATGTTTAAACATTCATTGTTCAAATGTTAATAGTAATTTAGTCAGAACCAGATGTTTGTTTTAGGTTTATTTCACTTGTTTTAGTTTTCTAGGCTTTATGTTTACCCCTGTTTGTTAATTTTGGTTTATTCCATTTTGTTCGTGCCTCTTTTTTGTTTGCATAATGCGTGTGCGCACCCGGCTGCTCTGAGCGCGCCCGCCTGTTACTTTGGTATTGATTTCCTTATGTGCTGTAATGGATGGTAATGCGCATGCGCGCCAGGCTGTTCTGTGCCGTGTATGCACGGCTGATCCGTTCCTGTCCAGCTCTTTGTGGACATTGATTTTGTGAAATGTTCGATTCCGGGGTGGTTGGATAAGAGGTAGGACACTGATTTTTATGTACTATATAGTGATGGCCCAGTTTGCGGATCCGAACACGGATCCGCGGCGGATTTACCACGTTCGCGAACTACGGATATGGCGGGTTTTCCGCCTTCCGAACTTTTCCGAACCGCGTTTTCGAAAATTTTCGAAATTACGAGGAATTCTTGTAATTTCGAAAACGTGTGAAAATACATATTTTCGAAAATTTTCGAAATTAATAGGATTTCTCGTATTTTCGAAAATGCGTGAAATACGTAAGTTCGAAAATTTTCGAAATTACGAGGAATTTAACTTGTAACTTGTAACATTCCTTGTTTGTAGAAACTCATCCAGCTTTTTATTAAACTGACCAATGAACCTGCCATAACAACGTCCACTGGAAGACAGTTCCATAGCTTTACCGTTCTCACAGTGACAAACCCTTCTCCAACTCTACTTTTGTATCAATCCCAGTAACTTGTAACATTCCTTGTTTGTAGAAACTCATCCAGCTTTTTATTAACTGACCAATGAACCTGCCATAACAAGTCCACTGGAAGACAGTTCCATAGCTTTACCGTTCTCACAGTGACAAACCCTTTCCCAACTCTACTTTATGTATCAATCCCAGTAACTTGTAACATTCCTTGTTTGTAGAAACTCATCCAGCTTTTATTAAACTGACCAATGAACCTGCCATAACAACGTCCACTGGAAGACAGTTCCATGCTTTACGTTCTCACAGTGAAAAACCCTTTCCCAACTCTACTTTATGTATCAATACCAGTAACTTGTAACATTCCTTGTTTGTAGAAACTCATCCAGCTTTTTATTAAACTGACCAATGAACCTGCCATAACAACGTCCACTGGAAGACAGTTCCATAGCTTTACGTTCTCACAGTGACAAACCCTTTCCAACTCTACTTTATGTATCAATACCAGTAACTTGTAACATCCTTGTTTGTAGAAACTCATCCAGCTTTTTATTAACTGACCAATGAACCTGCCAAACAACGTCCACTGGAAGACAGTTCCATAGCTTTACCGTTCTCACATTGACAAACCCTTCCCAACTCTATCTTATGTATCAATCCCAGTAACTTGTAACATTCCTTGTTGTAGAAACTCATCCACGCTTTTTATTAAACTGACCAATGAACCTGCCATAACAACGTCCACTGGAAGACAGTTCCATAGCTTTACCGTTCTCACAGTGACAAACCCTTTCCCAACTCTACTTTTATGTTATCAATCCCAGTAACTTGTAACGTCCTTGTTGGTAGAAACTCATCCAGCTTTTTATTAAACTGACCAATGAACCTGCCATAACAACGCCCACTGGAAGACAGTTCCATAGCTTACCGTTCTCACAGTGAAACCCTTTCCCAACTCTACTTTATGTATCATACCAGTACTTGTAACATTCCTTGTTTGTAGAAACTCATCCAGCTTTTTATTAAACTGACCAATGAACCTGCCATAACAACGTCCACTGGAAGACAGTTCCATAGCTTTACCGTTCTCACAGTGACAAACCCTTTCCCAACTCTACTTTATGTATCAATACCAGTAACTTGTAACATTCCTTGTTTGTAGAAACTCATCCAGCTTTTTATTAAACTGACCAATGAACCTGCCATAACAACGTCCACTGGAAGACAGTTCCATAGCTTTACCGTTCTCACAGTGAAAAACCCTTTCCCAAGTCTTGGATCGGTATTACACATGGATCATTATTAGACATGGATCATTATTACACATGGATCATTATTAGATATAATTTGTTATTATATATGGATCGTTATTAGATACGGATCATTATTAGATGTGGATCATTATTACATATGGATCATTATTAGATATAATTTGTTATTAGGTATGGATTGTTTTTACACACAGATCATTATTTGGCATGTATCATTATTAGACATGGATCATTATTAGACAGGTCATTATTAGACATGGATCATTATTAGACACAGATCATTATTAGATATGGGTAATTATTAGACATGGATCATTATTAGACTGTTATTAGGCATGGATTGTTGGATCGTTATTATATACGTATCCTTATTAGATATGGATCCTTATTAGATATGGATCGTTATTAGATTTTGATCATTATTAGGTATGGATCATTATTAGATATTGATCATTATTAGATATGGATCATTATTAGATATTGATCATTATTAGGTATGGATCATTATTAGATATTGATCATTATTAGATATGGATCATTATTAGATACTGATCATTATTAGATATTGATCATTATTAGGTATGGATCATTATTAGATATGGATCATTATTAGATAAGCATCATTATTAGACGGGTCATTATTACACATGGATCATTATTAGACATGGATCATTATTAGGTATGGATCATTATTAGGTATGGATCATTATTAGATACTGATCATTATTAGATATGGATCATTATTAGATATGGATCATTATTACACATGGATAATTATTAGATATTGATCATTATTAGGTATGGATCATTATTAGGTATGGATCATTATTAGATATTGATCATTATTAGATATGGGTCATTATTAGATATGGATCATTATTAGACATGGATCATTATTAGATATTGATCATTATTAGACATGGATCATTATTAGATATTGATCATTATTAGATATGGATCATTATTAGGTATGGATCATTATTATATATGGATCATTATTAGACATGGATCATTATTAGATATTGATCATTATTAGATATGGATCATTATTAGATATGGATCATTATTTGATATGGATCATTATTAGATATTGATCATTATTAGATATGGATCATTATTAGATATGGATCATTATTGGATATGGATCATTATTACACATGGATCATTATTAGATATGGATCATTATTAGATATTGATCATTATTAGATATTGATCATTATTAGATATGGATCATTATTTGATATGGATACTATTTATACACCTGTATACACTATTAAGGGACTGTCCACCCCTCTAATCAAAAAATCATATATAGTAGAACACCCCCCAAAACCTAGAGTTCGTTTTCTATAAAAGGTTTACAGAGTTATTATACTCACAAGCTCCTCCTCGATCCACCGCCGCATCCGGGTTCCTCAGTCTCCACTGCGGCTGCTCTGTCCATTTTGTGTCCTTGCACAGTGATCCACATACAAACGATTAATGTCCCTCCTCCATCAGGGTTGCCACAAGTCCTGATTTAGACTGTTCCAATTGAAGGGGACAAATCCTGGGACATGGATTGTTATTAGACATTGTCACAAACGCCAGTTCGCTGGGCACGTGATCTGACCAATCAATCGGTAACCTGCTGCCACCACTGAGCCTATTACATACCCACTGTATAGGTGGGGGGGGAGGGGGGTCTCTAGAAGTTGTGGGGGTGATGGTGGTGTGGGGTTGGGGGGGTGGATAGGAGGTGGTGTATCTGTGTCGTGAAGTAGAAGAAAGGGAGAAGAGGTAGCAAAAGAAAAAAAAAGCGGAAGAAAAAGAAGAAAAGAGAGAGGAGAGAAGTAGGAGTTGGAGAGAGACCCAGGCAATGTCGGTAGAGAGAAGGAAAAGAGGAAAAAAGAAAAGAAGAGGGAAGACAACAAAAGGAAAAAGAGGAAAGAAAAAAAAAAGGAAAGACGGGCAAAGAACACAGCACCAGAGAGAAAACAGACGGGCAAGACCAAGGCACAAGAGAGAGGACGACGCAAAGACCCACCAGATAGATGGAACAGGGGACTGCAATACCCAGGCGCCAGAGAAGAAACAGGCGCAAGACCCAGGCACAGAGAGAGATAACATGGCTTTCAATAACCCATGGCAGACAGGGATGATATATTAAACAGGGACTGTTCAGATAGACCCTGCAGGACAGGGATGATATATTAAACATGGAATGTTCAGATAGACCCGTGTACAGACGGGATGATAATAAAACTGGGGACGTTCAGATTAGACCAGTGCAGCGCAGGGTGATATAGTTAAACATGGGACTGTTCAGATGACCCAGTGCAGGACAGGGATGATATATCTGACTTCAGAACAGGACGGACAGGGATGTTATAGACTACAGATAGACCCAGTGCAGGCCGGGATGTATATGTAAAAAGGGGGCCTGTATGATAGACCCAGTGCAGGCCAGGGATGATTATTAAAACATTGGAGTTCAGATTAGACCCAGTGCAAGGCACGTGGCATGATACTTAAACATGCGTACTTGTTTCATAGACACCATTTTGTGCAGGACAGGTGACATATTATAAACATGGGACTGTTCAGATAACCCGTGCAGGACATGGAGATATATTAAACATCGGGACTTCAGATAGACCCGTGCAGGAGCAGGGATGATATATTAATCATGGGGTCTGTAATAGCCCAGGCGGACGGTGATGATATATTAAACTGGACTGTTCAGATAGACCCAGGTTGCAGGGAGGAGATAATCACGGGTGTCGATAACGTCCAGATGTAATTAAAACATGGGCTGTTCAGATAGACCCAGTGGCAGGGCGAGGATGATATATTAAACATGGTGCGTTCAGGATAGACCCAGTGTAAAACAGGGCAGGGATGATATTAAACATGGGGCTGTCAGATAGACCAGGTGTAGGACAAGGGATGATATATTAACACATGGTGTTCAGATAGACCCAGTGTAGGAGCAGGGATGATATTAAACATGGGCTGTTTCAGATAGACCCTCAGGCAGGTTGCCTTTATGAATTATGGGGCAGAAGACCCAGGAGGGGTGATATATTAAACATGGGGCTGTTCAGAGAACCCAGTGCAGGGCAGGATGATATATAAACATGGCTGTTCAGATAGACCGTGCAGGGGCAGGGCAATGATATATTAAACATGACGTTCAGATAGACCCAGTGTAGACAGGGATATATATTAAACATGGACTGTCAGAAGACCCACGTGCAGGACAGGGATAATAATAAACACTGGAACTCGTTCAGATAGACCCAGTGAGGGCGGGATTGAGATATTATAAACATGGGATGTGTCAGATAGACCCAGTGTAGGACAGGGATGAATATTCACAGGGACTGTTCTCATAGTAACCAGTGTCAGGACAGGATGATATATTAAACATGGCTGTCAGATAGACCCAGTGCAGGGCAGGGATGAGATATATGTAACACATGGGCATGTTCAGATAGACCCAGTTGGGACAGGGAATATATATTAAACATGGGGACGTTCACGGATAGACCCTGTGCATGCAGGGAGTGATATATTAACTGGACTGTTCGATAGAACCAGTGCAGGCAGGGATGATATATTAAACTGGGACTGTTCGTATAGACCCCAGTGCAGGAGACAGCGGATTGATTATATTAACAGGGGCTGTGTCAGATAGGACCCAGTGCAGGACAGGGATGATATATAAACGGTGACTGTTCAGATAGACCGAGTGCGAAGACAGGGATGATATATTAACATGGGACTGTTTCAATAGACCCAGTGCAGGACAGGGATGATATATTTAAACTTGGGGACTGTTCAGATAGCCCCAGTGCAGGGCGCGGGATGAGGTATATATTAAACATGGGACTGTCAATAGATAGACCGTGCAGGGCCTGGATGATATATGAACATGGGACTGTTCAGATACCCCAGTGCCAAGGTGCCGCTGGATGGATGGAGATATATTAAACATGGGGCTTTCAGATTACCCATTGCAGGGCAGGGATGATATATAACAGCTGGGCTGTTCAGATAGGACCCAGTGCAGGGACAGGGATGATATATAAACATGGACTGTTCAGATAACCCAGGCAGGACATGGATGTATATTACCCATGGAATGTCAGATAGCCACCTGCAGGACAGGGATGATATATTAAACATTGAACTGTTCAGATAGACCCAGTGCACGGACAGGGATGATATATTAAACATGGGACTGTTCAGATAGACCCCAGTGCAGGGCAGGGATGATATATTAAAACCTGGGGATCGTTCAGATAGACCCAGTGCAGACGGGATGATATAGTTAACATGGGACTGTTCAGCTCAGATCGACCCATGTGCAGGCCGGGATGATATATTAAACATGGGACTGTTCCAGTAGAACCCAGTGCAGACGGGATGTTTTATTAAACATGGGGCTGTTCAGATAGACCCAGGGCAGACAGGATGAATATATAAACATGGGATGTTCAGATAGACCCAGTGCAGGGCAGGTATAATAAAGATGTTATAGACCCGTGTAGACGGTGTAATAAACATGTGACTGTTTTCAAGATAGACCCAGGAGCAGACAGGGATTGATATTAACCTGGGGCTGTTCAGATAGACCCGAAGTGATGGCGTAATAGCGTAGCAGGGAGTGATATTTAAAATGGACTGTTCAGATAGACCGTCATTGCAGGACCGGATGATATATTAAACAAGGGACTGTTCAGATAGAGACCGTTGCGCAGCAGGTGATGATATATTAAACTGGGCTGTTCAGTAGCCCAGTGCAGGCCAGGGATGATATATAAACATGGGGATTTCAGATAGACCCAGTGCAGGACAGGGATGATATATTAAACATGGGACTGTTATATAGACACCAGTGAGGACAGGATGAAATTAAACATGGACTGTTTCATAGACCCCGTGCAGACAGGGATGATTATTAAAAATGTGACTGTTCAAATAGACCCAGTGCGGCAAGGATGAGGATGACTAGATTAAAACAATGGGAATGTTCAGATAGACCCAGTGCAAGGAAGGGATGATATATGAAACTGGACTGTTTCAGAAGACCTCGAGTGGCAGGGCAAGGGATTTATATTAAACATGGGAACGTTCAGATAAGACCCCAGTGCAGGCATGGATGATATATAAACATGGGCTGTTCAGATTAGACCCAGTGCAGGGCCGCGGGATGATATATTAAACATGGGGGGCTGTCAGATAGACCCAGTGCAGGACAGGGATGATTATTAACAGGGCCTGTACATGATGAGACCCAGTGAGGGCGCGTGATGATATTAAAAACATGGGACTGTTCAGATAGACCCCGTGTCAGACAGGTATGATATATTAACAGGGCTGTTCAGATAGACCCAGTGCAGGACAGGGATGATATATTAAACATGGGATCTGTTCACCGATTAGACCCAGGAGGACCGGGATGATAGATTAAACATGGACTGTGTCAGATAGAACCCAGTGCAGGGCAGGATGTATATATTAAAAATGGGACTGTTTAGACTAGACCCAGTTGCAGGGCGCGGATATATAATTAACAGGGATGTTTTCAGATAGACCCAGTGGCAGACAGGATGATATAATATGAAACATGGACTGTTCAGATAGACCTTAGTGCAGGGACAGGGATGATTAATATTAAACATGGGACTGTTCAGATAGGACCCATCTGTAGACAGGGATGATATATTAAACATGGGACTGTTCAGATAGACCAGTGCAGGACAGGGATGATTATAAACATGGGACTGTTCAGATAGACCCAGTGGAAGGGCCGGGATGATATATAAACAGGGACTGTTCAGAGACCCAGTGCAGGACAAGGGGATGATATATTAAAACATGGAACTGTTCAGATTAGACCCCGGCAGGGCAGGGATGATATATTAACATGGGATGTTCAGATATGACCAGTGAGGGCATGGATGATATATTAAAACATGGGGCTGTTCAGATAGACCCATGGCAGAGGGCCAGGATGAATATATTAAACATGGGCTGTCGATGACCAGTGCAGGACAGGGATGAATATATAAACACCTGGACTGTTCAGATAGACCCAGGACAGGGCCGGGATGAATATATAAACTGAGGACTGTTCAGCTAAGACCAGTGCAGGAACAGGGATATTATATAAACATTGGGACTGTTTAGATAGACACGTGCCAGGGCAGAGATGATAATATTAACATGGGCTGTTCAAATAGACCAGGGCAGGGCAGGGATGACACATTAACATGGGACTGTCGATAAGACCCAGTGCAGGACAGGGGATGATATATGTAAACATGGGAACTTTCAGATAGCCCAGTCGTCAGGACAGGGATGAGATATTAAACATGGAACTGTTCAGATAGACCCATGTGCAGGACAGAGGATGATATATTAAAACATTGGGACTGTTCATAGACCCGTGGCAGGCAGGGTATATCTAGTAAACATGGACTGTTTCAGATAGAACCCAGTGCAGGGCAGGAATGATATATATAAACATGGGCTGTTCAGAGTATAGACCAGTGCAGGGACAGGGATGATATATTAAAATGGACTGTTCAGATAGACCCAGTGCAGGACATGATATATTGAAATATGGACTGTTCGATAACCCAGTGCAGGGCAGGAATGATTGATTAAAAATGGGACTGTTCAGGAATCAGAAGACCACCGTTGCAGGGCCGGGGAATGCATAATTAAACATGGGCTGTTCAGATAAGATACCAGTGCAGAACAGGGATGATATATATAAATGACTGTTCAGTAGACCCAGTGCAAGGACAGGGATGATATATTATATAACATGGGAACTAGTTCAGATAGACCCCAGTGCAGGGCAGGGATGATATATTAAACAGGGACTGTTTTAGATAACCCGTGCAGGGACAGGGATGATATATTAAACAATGGGGACTGTTCAGATAGCCCAGTGCGGACAGGGATGATATATTAACATGGACTGTCTAGATAGACCCAGTGTCAGACAGGGTAGATATATTAAACATGGTCTGTTCAGATAGAACCAGTGCAGGGAGGATTGAATATATTAAACATGGGCTGTTCAGACTGAGACCAGTGCAGGGACCGGGTGATATCATTAAACATGGACTGTTTCAGATAGACCAAGTGTCAGGGGCAGGATGATGATATATTAAACATGGGGCTTTTTCGATAGACCCAGTGCAGGGACAGGGATTAATATTAAAATGGACGTTACAGATAGAACCCAGTGTTGACAGGGCATGATACTATTTAAACATGGACCTGTTCAGATAGACCTCAGTGGTAGGACAGGGATGATATATAAACATGGACTGTTTTCAGATAGTACCCAGTGTAGGACAGGGATTGATATATTAAACATGGGATGTTCAGATGACCAGTGCAGGACCGGGTGATATATTAAAACATGGGTCGCTGTTCAGATGACCCCAGTGCAGACAGTGATGATATATAACATGGGACGTGTTCAGTTAGACCCAGTGCAGGGGACAGGGATATATATTAACATGGGGCGGTTATTCAGATAGACCCAGTGTAGGACAGGGAGTATATATTAAATGACGGACTGTTTCAGATAGACCCAGTGTAGGACAGGGATGATTATATTAAAACATGGGGACTGTTCAAAGACCCAGTGCAGAGGCAGGGGATGATATATTAAACATGGACTGTTCAGATAACCCAGTGTAGGACAGGGATGATATATGTAAACATGGCCTGTTCAGATGCACCCAGGTGCAGGACAGGATGATATATTAAACATGGGGCTGTTCAGATAAGAACCCATTGCGACAGGGAGATATATTAAACATGGGACTGTTCAGATGAGACCCAGTGCAGGAAGGGATGGATATATTAACATTGGGGCGTTCAGATAGACCCGTGTAGGACCAGGGAATGATATATTAAACATGGGACTGTTTCAGATGACCCCAGTGCGCAGGACAGGAATGATATTTAACATGGGCTGGTTCAGAGATGACCCCAGTGCAGGACAGGGATGATTAATTAACATGGACTGTTCAGATAGACCCAGTTAGGACAGGGAGTTATATATTAAAACATGGGATGTTCAGATAGGAACCCAGTTCATGACCAGGTGATGATTATATTAAACATGTGGACTGTTCAAGTATAGACCAGTGTAGGACAGGGTGAAATTAAACATGGGGACTGTTCAGATAGACCCAGGGCACGGACATGGGATGATATATTAAAACATTGGACGTTCAGATAGACCCCCGTGGCATGACGGGATGGTATATATTAAACATGGGACTGTTCAGATAGACCCAGCAGGGCAGGGATGATATATTAAACATGGGACTGTTCAGATGACCCAGTGCAGACAGAGGTGATGATATAATTAATAACATGGGACTGTTTCAGATAGACCCAGTGTAGTGGCAGGGATGAAGTATTAAACATGGGGCGGTGTTCATATAGACCATGTAGGGACAGGGATGATATTTAACACAGGGACTGTTCAGATAGACCCAGTGGTAGGACAGGGATGACTATATTGTAACCATGGGACTGATTCAGATAGACCCGTGCAGTACAGGGATGTTATATTAAACATGGGGCTGTTAATCAGATCCCAGTGCAGGACGGGGATGATATATTAAACATGGGACTGTCCGATAGACCCAGTGTCAGGGCAGGGATGATTATTAAACTGGGACTGTTCAATAGACCCAGTGCAGACAGGGCATGATAGATTAAACATGGACCTGTTCAGAGAGACCCCAGGCAGGGCAGGGTGATATATTTAAACATGGGACTGTTCAATAGACCCGTGAAGGGCAGGGATGATATATTTAACATGGACTGTTTCAGATAACCCGTGCAGGGCGGGATGAATATTAAACAGGGGGGACATGTGCAATAGACCAGTGCAGGACGGGATGAATATATTAACAGGGGGACATTTAAATAACCCACCATAGGGCCATCTTGAAACAAGTGTATTGGAACGATACAGAACCCAAGGGTTAATAGGGACAAAGGACATTAGTCAGTGAGGGGGCAGGGAGGGTACATCTGTTCCTTTGGCAGTGTGCCTTATGAATATGGAGGTGTCATTAAATGTAAATTGACATTGTCAATGGCCGGAGTTCAGTACAGTGGATTTTCCAGCACCTATCAGATCCTTCCCCACTGCAGGACTGATTGGGATTCTAATGAGGTTCGTAGTTGCCTATCAGGATTACATTGGGTCCGCTAGTGTTGTTTAGACTGACAACCACTGCAAAACAGTCAGCAAGGCACTTCAATTACATGTTCCTGTCTATAGTCAGTTTTTTTATACTTGGACTATCCCCATGTCCATCTTTATATACTGTATACTGTGTATACAGGGGGGTATACAAATAGAGTACTATAGGAGTGAAAATACTGTTTTACAGGGGTTATCTAATAATATGAGGGGATTTATAGATGAACTGTGTAGTACAGGGGGTATATAAATAGAGACTATAGGGGTTTATCAATACTGTGTATAGTGGGTATATCATGAGATTAAGGAGGTGTCTAAATAATCTGTGTATACAGGGGGTATATAATAGAGACTATAGGAGGGTATAAATACTGTGTATACAGGGGGTATTATAGACATATAGAGGGTATATAAATACTGTGTATACAGTGGGGTATATAATAGAAATTATTAGGGGTATATAATACTGTGTATACAGGGGTATATAATGAGATTATAGGAGGTGTATAAATACTGTGTATACAGTGGGTATATATAGAGACTATAGGAGGTGTATAATATAACTGTGTGATACGCGGTCGTTATATAAGAGACTATAGGAGGTGTATAAATACTGTGTATACAGGGGTATATATAGAGACAATAGGAGGATGTATAAATACTGTCGTATAACAGGGGGTATTAATAGAGACTATAGGATGGTGATATAATACGTGTTATACAGGGGTATATAATAGGAGACTATAGGAGGTGTATATACTGTGTAGACGCGGGTATATAATAGGAGGACTAAAGAGAGGTGTTATAAATCTGTGTATACAGGGGGTATATAATAGAGACTATAGGAAGGTATATTAAATACTGTGTATACAGTGGGGTATATACTAGAGACTAAAGGAGGTGTATAAATACCTGTGTATACTGGGGGCATATAATAGAGACTAAAGGGAGGTGTATAAAACTTGTTGTATACAGGGGTTATATAATAGAGACTATAGGAGGTGTATCAATCGTGGCTATACAGGGGATTAATAGATGACTATAGTGAGGTGTATAAATACTGTGTATAAAGGGGGTATGTAATAGAGATATAGGAGGCGTTATAATACTGTGATACGGATGGGGTATATAATAGAGACTATAGGAGGTATAAATACTGTGTATCCAGGGGGTGTATATAATTGACATAGGAGGTGTATATAATACTGTGAGGCAGGGGTAAGTGTGGGTATATAATAGAGACTATAGGAAGGTGATACAATACTGTGTATACAGGGGGGATATGATAGAGATTATAGGAGGTGTATAAATAATGTGTATACAGGGGTATATAATAGATGATTATAGGGAGGTGTTATATTACTGTGTTATACAGGGGGTATATAATGAGAACTATAGGAGTGCGATAAATACTGATGTTATCAGGGGTATATATAATATACATAGAGAGGTGTAATAAATACTGTGTATACAGGGGGGTATATAGAGAGATTCATAGGAGGTGTATAAATATGTTTATACAGGGGTACTATAATAGTAGATTATAGGAGGTTGTATAAATACTGTGTAAACAGTGGGTAATATAATAGAGACTAAAGGGGGGTATAATACTGTGAACGTGGGTGTATATAGAAATTAATAGAGTGTTATATAAATACTGTGGATACAGGGGGTCTATGATAGAGATGTATAGGAGGAGTATAAATACTGTTTATACAGGGGTATATAGTAGAGACTAGAGAGGTGTAAATACTGTGTATACGCGGGGTATATAATAGAGAGCTATAGGAATGGGGTGTATAAATACTGTGTATACAGGGGTTATATAATGAGACATAGTAGTGTGTATTAAAATACTGTGTATCAGTTGGGTATATAATAGAATATAAGGGTATATAGAATACTGTGTATCCAGTGGGCGTATAATAGAGATTATAGAGGGATATAATACTGTTAATTAGGTCTGCGACACGGCTGAATGCAATAAAGAGACAGGTAATCAGCGCTGATTAGGTCTGCGACACGGCTGAATGCAATAAAGAGACAGGTAAGAAAAACACGGGACACTATCCAGGTACCTAATATACACCATCAATAGGGATAGGGTGAAACACTGGGACACTATCAGGTACCTAATATACACCATCAATAGGGGATAGGGTGAAAACACGGGGACACTATCCAGGTACCTAATATACACCATCAATAGGGATAGGGTGTGAAACACGGGACACTATCCAGGTACCTATATACACTATCAATAGGGATAGGGTGACACACGGGGAGACTACCAGGTACCTAATATATACACATAGGGATGGGTGAAAACGGGGACACTACCCAGGTACCTAATATACACCATCAATAGGGATAGGGTGAAACACGGGGACACTCCCAGGGTACCTAATATACACCATATAGGGATAGGGTGAAAACACGGGGACACTCCAGGTACCAACATATACCATCAATAGGGATAGGGGTGAAACACGGGGACACTACCAGGTACTAATATTACACCATCAATAGGGATAGGGTGATGAAACACGGGGACACTACCAGGTTACCTATATATACCATCAATAGGGATAGGGTGTGAAACCCGGGGACACTATCCAGGTACCTAATATACACCATCAATAGGGATAGGGTGAAACACGGGACGACACTATCCAGGTACCTAATATACACCATCAATAGGGATAGGGTGAAACACGGGACACTATACAGGTACCTAATATCACTATCAATAGGGATGGGTGAACACATGGGGACACTTTCCAGGTACCTAAATATACACATTCAATAGGGATGGATAGGGTGAAACACAGGGACACTGTCCAGGTACCTAATATACCTATCAATAGGGATAGGGTGAAACACGGGGGACACTGTCCATACCTAATATACACTATCAATAGGGATAGGGTGAAACACGGGGACACTCGTCCAGGTAACCTAATATACACATCATAGGGATAGGGTGAAACCACGGGGACACATACCAGGTACATAATATACACCATCAATAGGGATAGGGTGAAACACGGGGACACTATCCAGGTACCTAATATACACCATCAATAGGGATAGGGTGAAACACGGGGACACTATCCAGGTACCTAATATACACTATCAATAGGGATAGGGTGAAACACGGGGGACACTGTCCAGGTACCTAATATACACCATCAATAGGATAGGGTGAAACACGGGGACACTATCCAGGTACCTAATATACACTAATCAATAGGGATAGGTGAAACACGGGGACACTGTCCAGGTACCTAATATACACCATCAATAGGGATAGGGGTGAAACACGGGGACACTATCCAGGTACCTAATATCACCATCAATAGGTGATAGGGTGATGAAACACGGGGACACTATCCAGGTACCTAATATACACTATCAATAGGGATAGGGTGAAACACGGGGACACTTCCAGGTACCTAATATACACTATCAATAGGGATAGGGGATGAAACACGGGGACACTATCCAGGTACCTAATATACACATATCAATAGGGATAGGGTGAAACACGGGGACACTATCCAGGACCTAATATATACTATCAATAGGGATGAGGTGAAACACGGGGACACTATCCAGGTACCTAATATACACTATCAATAGGGATAGGTGGTGAAACACGGGGACACTATCCAGGTACCTAATATACACTATCAATAGGGATAGGGTGATTGAAACACGGGGACACTGTCCAGGTACCTAATAACACCATCAATAGGGATAGGGTGATGAAACACTGGGACAATATCCAGGTACCTAATATACACTATCAATAAGGGATAGGGTGTGAAACACGGGGGACACTATCCAGGTACCTAATATACACTATCAATAGGGATAGGGTGAAAACACGGGGACTCTATCCAGGTACCTAATATACACTATCAATAGGGATAGGACGAGGACACGGGGACACTGTCCAGGTACCTAATATACACTATCATAGGGATAGGGTGAAACACTGGGGACACTATCCAGGTACCTAATATATACATCAATAGGGATAGGGTGAAACACGGGAAACTCCAGGTACTAATATACACATCAATAGGGATAGGAGGACACGGGGACATACGTCCAGGTACCTAATATAACACTATCAATAGGGATAGGGTGAAACACAGGGACACTACCAGGTACCTAATATACACCATCAATAGGGATAGGGTGAAACACGGGACATATTCCAGGTCCCTATATACACTATCAATAGGGATAGGGGGAAACACGGGGACACTGTCCAGGTACCTATATACACTATCAATAGGGATAGGGTGAAACACGGGGACACATCCAGGACCTAATAATACAATCAATAGGGATAGGGGTGAAAAACGGGGACACTATCCAGGTACCAATATACACTATCAATAGGGATAGGGGATGAAACACGGGGACACTATTCAGGTACCTAATATATACATCAATAGGGATAGGGTGAGAAACAGGGGACACTATCCAGGTACCTAATTACACTATCAATAGGGATAGGGTTGAAACACGGGGACACTATCCAGGTACCTAATATCACTATCAATAGGGATAGGGTGAAAACACGGGGACACTGTCCAGGTACCTAATAATACAATATCAATAGGGATGGAGAGACACGGGGGACACTGTCCAGGTACCTAATATACACTATCAAAGGGATAGGGTGATGAAACCGGGGGGACACTGTCCAGGTCCCAATATATACTATCAATAGGGATAGGGTGAAACACGGGGACACTATCCAGGTACCTAAATATACTATCAATAGGGATAGGGTGAAAACGGGGACACTATCCAGGTACCTAATATATACTATCAATGGGATAGGGGAGTGAAACACGGGGACACATGTCCAGGTCCTAATATATACATCAATAGGGATAGGGTGAAACACGGGGACACTATCCAGGTACCTAATATACACTATCAATAGGGATAGGGTGTGAAAAACACGGGGACACTGTCCAGGTACCTAATATATACTATCAATAGGGATAGGGTGAAACACGGGGACTGTCCAGGTACCTAATATATACTATCAATAGGGATAGGGTGAAACACGGGGACACGTCCAGGTACCTAATATACACTATCAATAGGGATAGGGTGAAACACGGGGACACTATCCAGGTACCAATATACACTATCAATAGGGATAGGGGGTGAAACACGGGGACACTATCCAGGTACCTAATATATACTATCAATGGGTAGGGTGTGAGAAACACGGGGACACTGTCCAGGTACCTAATATACACTATCAATAGGGATAGGGTGAAACACGGGGACACTATCCAGGTACCTAATATACTATCAATAGGGATAGGGCGAGACACGGGGACACTGTCCAGGTACCTAATATATACTACAATAGGGATAGGACGAGACACGGGGACCATGTCCTGGTACCTAATATACACTATCAATAGGGATAGGAGAGACCGGGGACACTTCCGGTACCTAATATACACTATCAATAGAGAAGGGTGGAAACACGGGACACTATCCTGGACCTAATATACACCATCAATAGGGATAGGGTGAAACACGGGACACTGTCCAGGTACCTAATATACACTATCAATAGGGATAGGGTGAAACACGGGACACTGTCACAAGGTACCTAATATCACTATCAATAGGGATAGGTGAAACACGGGGACACTATCCAGGTACCTAATATACACTATCATAGGATAGGGATGATGATTGTGATGTGAAACACGGGGACACTATCCAGGTACCTAATATACACTATCAATAGGGATAGGGTGAAACACCGGGGACACTATCCAGGTACCAATATATACTATCAATAGGATAGGGTGGGAAACACGGGGACACTATCCAGGTATTAATATACACTATCAATAGGGATAGGTTGAAACACGGGGGACACTATCCAGGTACCTAATATACACTATCATAGGGATAGGTGCTGAAACACGGGGACACTATCCAGGTACCTAATATACTACTATCAATAAGGATGAGGGTGAAACACGGGGACACTATCCAGGTATCAATATACCACTATCAATAGGGATAGGTTGAAACACGGGGACACTATCCAGGTACCTAATATACACTATCAATAGGGATAGGGTGAAACACGGGGACACTTTTATTACATCAGCTGGTCGCAGACCTAATCAGCGCTGATTACTGTCTCTTTATTGCATTCAGCTGTCGTGTCGCAGACCTAATCAGCCTGATACCTGTCTCTTTATTGCATTCAGCGTTGTCGCAGACCTATCAGCGCTGATTACCGTCTCTTTATTGCATTCAGAGCTTGTCGCAGACCTAATCAGCGCTGAATACTGTCTTGTATTGCATTCAGCCGTTGTTTCTGTGTCTTGTCGCAGACCTAATCAGCCTGATTACCTGTCTCTTTATTGCATTCAGCCGGGTCGCAGACCTAATCAGAGCTGATTACCTGCTCTTTATTGCATTCAGCCGTTGTCGACAGACCTAATCATTCTGATTACCTGTCTCTTTATTAATTCAGCCGTGTTGAGACTCTAATCAGCTCTGATTACCTGTTCTTTATTACATTCAGCCGTGTCACATCCTAATCAGACTGATTACCTGTCTCTTTATTACATTCAGCGTGTCCTTGTCACAGCCATCAGCTGTGATTACCTGTCTCTTTTTACATTAGCCTGTGTCGCCGTCCTAAATCCTGATTACCTGTCTCTTTATTACATTCAGCTTGTGTCGCAGACCTAATCAGCTCTGATACCTGTCTCTTTTTGCATTCACCGTTGTCGCAGTCCTAATCAGCTCGTGATTACCTGTCTCTTTATTGCATTCAGCCGTGTCCAGACCTAATCAGCTCTGATACCTGTCTCTTTATTGCATTCAGCCGCTGTCGCAGTCCTAATCAGCTCTGATTACCTGTCTCTTATTGCATTCACCGGTGCCGGACCTAATCAGCTCTGATTACCGTCTCTTTATTCATTCAGCCTTCGTGTCGCGACCTATATCTCTGATTACCGTCTCTTTATTGAATTCAGCCGTTGCGGACGTCATAATCAGCTGATTACCTGTCTCTTTATTTACATTCAGCCGTTGTCACAGACCTAATCAGCTCTGATTACCCGTCTCTTATTGCATTCAGCCTGGTCGCAGTCCTAATCAGCTCTTATTACCTGTCTCTTTATCATCAGCCTGTGTCAGCAGACCTAATCAGCTCTGATTACCGTATCTTATTGCATTCAGCTCGTGTCGACACCTAATCAGCGCGATTACTTACCTGTCTCTTTATTGCATTCAGCCGTGTCGCAGACCTAATCAGCTCTGATTACCTGTCTCTTTATTACATTCAGCCGTGTCGCAGACCTAATCAGCGCTGATTAGGTCTGCGACACGGCTGAATGCAATAAAGAGACAGGTAATCAGCGCTGATTAGGTCTGCGACACTGCTGAATGCAATAAAGAGTTATAGTAGAGACTATAGGAGGTGTATAAATACTGTGTATACAGGGGGGTATAAATAGAGACTATAGGAGGTGTATAAATACTGTGTATACAGGGGGTATATAAGAGACTATAGGAGGTGTATTAAATACTGTGTATACAGTGGGGTATATAATAGAAATTATAGAGGGTATATAAATACTGTGTATCAGGGGGTATGATATAGAAATTATAGAGGGTATATAAATACTGTGTATACAGTGGGTATGTAATAGGCCTCAGTGGTGGCAGCAGGTTACCGATTGATTGAGTCAGATCACGTGCCCAGCCGACTGGCGTTTGTGGACAATGTCTCAATAACAATCCAGTCCCGAGTGTTGTCCCCTTCAATTGGAACAGTCTAAATCAGGACTTGTTGGCAACCATGATGGAGGAGGGACATTAATCGTTTGTATGTGGATCCACTGTGCAAGGACACAAAAATGGACAGAGCAGCCGCAGTGGAGACTGAGGAACCTGGATGCGGCGGTGGATGAGGAGGAGCTTGTGAGTATAATAACTCTGTAAACCCTTTTATAGAAAACGAAAAAAAAACTCTAGGTTTTGGGGGGGGGTGTTCTACTATATATGATTTTTTGATTAGAGGGGTGGACAGTCCCTTAATAGTGTATACAGGTGTATAAATAGTATCCATATCAAATAATGATCCATATCTATAATGATCAATATCTAATAATGATCCATACTAATAATGAGCCATATCTAATATAATGATCCATGTTAATAATGTATCCATATCAATATAGCCATATCTAATAATGATCCATATCTACATATGATCAATATTAATAAGATCCATATCCAATAATGATCCATATCTAATAATGATCCATATCAATAATGATCAATATCTAATAATGATCCATGTCTAATAATGATCCATATATAATAATGATCCATAACTAATAATGATCCATATCTAATAATGATCAATATCTAATAATGATCCATGTCTAATAATGATCAATATCTAATAATGATCCATGTCTGAATAATGATCAGATAATCTAATAATGACCCAATCTAATAAGATCAATATTATATGATCACCTAATAATGATCCATACCTAATAATGATCAATATCTAATAATTTATCCCTGTGTAATAATGAATCCATATCTAATAATGATCCATCCACCTAAATAATGATCCCTATCTAATAATGATCAGTATCTAATAATGATCCATACCTAATAATGATGCCATAACCTAATAATGATCCAGTGTCTAATAATGACTCCATGTGTAATATGACCCGTCTAATAATGATGCTTATCTAATATGATCCATATCTAATAATGATCATACCTAATAATGATCAATATCTAATAATGATCAGTATAATAATGATCACATCTAATAATATCAATATGTAATAATGATCCATACCTAATAATGATCAATATCTAATAATGATCCATATCTAATAATGATCAATATCTAATAATGATCCATACTAAATAATGACAAAATCTAATAACGATCCATATCTAATAAGGATCCATATCTAATAAGGATACGTATATAATAACGATCCAACAATCCATGCCTAATAACAGTCTAATAATGATCCATGTCTAAATAATTACCCATATCTAATATGATCTGTGTCTAATAATGATCCATGTCTTAATAATGACCTGTCTAATAATGATCCATGTCTATAATGTACATGCCAATAATGATCTGTGTGTAAAAACAATCCATACCTAATAACAAATTATATCTAATAATGATCCATATCTAATAATGATCCACATCATAATGATCGCTTCTAATACACGATACATAATATAATAACAAATTATATCTAATAGATCCATGTGTAATAATGATCCATGTCTAATAATGATCCATGTGTAATACCGCATCAAGACTTGGAAAGGTTTCACTGTTAGAACGGTTAAAAGCTATGGACTCTGTCTTCCAGTGGACGTTGTTATGGCAGGTTCGATTGGTCAGTTTAATAAAAGCTGGATGAGTTTTCTCAAACAAGGAATGTTTACAAGTCATACTGGGATTGATACATAGTAGAGTTGCCGGAAGGGTTTGTCACTGTGAGAATGGTAAACTATGGGAACTGTCTTCCGTGACGTTGTTATGGCAGGTTCATTGGTCAGTTTAATCAAAAGCTGATGAGTTTCTACAAAAAGAATGTTACAAGTTTACTGGTATTGATACATAAAGTAGAGTTGGGAAAGGTTTGTCACTGTTGATGTCACGGTAAAAGTTATGGAACTGTCTTCCAGTGCGACGTTGTTTATGGCAGGTTCATTGGTCAGTTTAATAAAAAAGATGGGATGAGTTTCTACAAACAAGGAATGTTACAAGTACTGGTATGATACATAAAGTAGAGTTGGGAAAGGGTTTGCACTGTGAGAACGGTACAGCTATGGGAATACTGTCTTCCAGTGGGCGTTGTTATGGCAGGTTCATGGTCAGTTTAATAAAAAGACTGGTGAGTTTCTACCAACAAGGAACGTTACAAGTACTGGGATTGATAACATAAAAGTAGAGTTGGAAAAGGGTTTGTCCACTGTGAGAACGGTAAAGCTATGGAACTGTCTTCCAGTGGACGTTTGCTTATGGCAGGTTCATTGCGTCAGTTTTAATAAAAAAGCGGGATGAGTTCTACAACAAGGAATGTTACAAGTTACTGGGATTGATAATAAGTAGAGTTGGGAAAGGGTTTGTCAATGTGAGCAACGGTAAAGCTATGGAACTGTCATTCCAGTGGACGTTGTTTGGCAGGTTCATTGGTCAGTTAATAAAAAGCTGGATGAGTTTCTACAAACAAGGGAGTGTTACCAAGTTACTGTATTGATACATAAAAAAGCTAGAGTTGGAAAAGGGTTTGTCACTGTGAGAACGTTAAAGCTATGGAACTGTCTTCCAGTGGACGTTGTTATGGCAGGTTCATTGGTCAGTTTAATAAAACAGCTGGATAGTTTCTACCAAACAAGGATGTTACAAGTTACTGGTATTGATACATAAATAGAGTTGGGAAAGGGTTTTTCACTGTGAGAACGTAAAGCGATGGAACTGTCTCCAGTGGACGTTGTTATGGCAGGTTCATTGGTCAGTTTAATAAAAAGCTGGATGGTTTCTACCAAACAAGGAATGTACAAGTTACTGGTATTGATACATAAAGTAGAGTTGGGAAAGGGTTTGTCACTGTGAGAACAGGTAAAGCTATGGAAACTGTCTTCCCCCAGTGACTGTTATGGCAGGTTCATGGTAGTTAATAAAAAGCTGGATGAGTTTCTACAACAAGGAATGTTACAAGTTACTGGGATGATAAAAAGTAGAGTTGGAGAAGGGTTTGTCATGTGAGAACGGTAAAGCTATGGGTGTGATAATGTCTTCAGTGGACGTTGTTATGGCAGGTTCATTGAGTCAGTTTAATCAAAAAGCTGGATGAGTTATACCCCCCCCCCCCCCCAAACAAGGAATGTTACAAGTTACAAGTTAAATTCTCGTATAATTTTTTTTTTGGAAAATTTTCGAACTTACGTATTTCACGCATTTCGAAAAAATACGAGAAATCCTATTTAAATTTCGAAAATTTTTTCGAAAATATGTATTTTCACACGTTTTCGAAATTACAAGGAATCCTCGTATTTCGATAAATTTTCGCAAAACGCGGTTCGGAAAAGTTCGGAAGCGGAAAAACCCGCCATATCACGCTAGTTCGCCGAACGTGGTAAATCCGCCCGGATCCGTGTTCGGATCCGCAAACTGGGCCATTCACTATATATTACATAAAATTCAGTGTCATACCTCTTATCCAACCAGCCCGAGAATCGAAACATTTCACAAAATCAATGTCCACAAAGGCTGGACAGGAACGGACAGCCGTGCATACACGGCAAAGAACAGCCTGGCGCGCATGCGCATACAATCCATTACAGCCACATAAGGAAATCAAATACCAAAGTAACAGGCGGGCGCGCCTCAGAGCAGCCGGTGCGCACACACGCATTATGCAAACAAAAAAGAGGCAAGAACAAAAATGCGAATACCAACCTCCCCCATTAACACACAGGGGAAACATAAAAGCCGAAAAACTAAAACAAGTGAAATAAACTAAAACAAACATCTGGTTCGGACTAAATTCTATTAACATTTGAAACAATGAATGTTTAAACATAGATTCTAAGGATAAAGAATTTTAAATGTTAAAAGTTTAACAATGTTTCTTAATGTTATGTCCCAAACAAAAAAAAAGTTAAATAAATTTCTTTGCACCAGCTATTATCACTGTACTTGATTTAAAACAAAAACTTGTGTATTGATTCAAGAAATAAATTCGCATCAGAGAGTGTAGAATAGCCTTATATTACACTGTGAGGGCGCATTATCCCTTATATAATACATAAGTGTGATATTTTATATGGGAGCTTGCTAGTGGGATATATCCTATCAACACAAATCCGTCAGCTATGTCACTAGTGAATCAATTTTCTTATATCCCACTGATCCGCCCATTCCAGTGTTCATGCTGGACAATGACCTCAGCAGTTTTGCCGTGTTTAACTTCACTACAGAACCTGCTGGAGCTGCATTCCCTGTCACTTCTAACCAATGGCTCTCTCTCCTCCACAAAGATTGTTTAACCCATAGATGCTGGCTGGGATGTTCATTTCTACTGAGTTTTAAGTTCGAAGGAGCTTGGGGGATTTAAGGTGGAAATAGGGACAAGGCTAGAATTTAAAAGGTGAATGGGGTGAAGGAATCCATTACATGTATTATAAGAATAATGCGCCCCTTCACAATTATAATATAAGGATATTTACGCCACCTCGGGAGTTTCTGTCCTGATAAAAGCACTCGGCCTACGCCTTGTTCTTCTATATGGTCAGGGAACATCCTCTGGGTGGCGTAATGTCCTTATATACACTGTAAGGGGCGCATTATCCCTTATATATCATATAACAGTCCATGTGTAATAACGATCCATATGTAATTATGATCCAGTCTAATAACCATCCAATATCTCCTCAACCAAATATATATAATTAACAATCCATGTGTAATAACGATCCATATGTAATTATGATCCATGTCTAATAACCATTCCATATCTTACTAACAATTATATATAAAACAGGTCCAGGTGTAATAACGATCCATATGTAATATGATCCATGTCTAATACCATCCCCCCCCCCCCCATATCTACTACAAAATTATATATAAAATCCATGTGTAATAACGATCCATATGTAATATGATCCATGTTCAAAACCATACATATCTACTAACGAATTTTTTTATATAATAACCCCGAGTCCATGCGTAATAACAATCCATGTGTAATAACGATCCATATGAATATGATCATGTCTCATAAACCAACATATCTAATAACGAATTTTATATAAGACTCTCCAATCCATGTGTAAGAACGATCCATATGTAAGTATGATCCATGTCTAAAACCATCCATATCTATAAGAATTATATTTATAAGAACAATCCATGTGTATAACGATCCATATGTAATAATGATCCATTGTCTAAAACGATCCATGTGTAATAACGTATTAGATATAATAACAATCAATGTGTATATGATCCATATGTAATAATGATCCATGTGTAAGAACGTCCATGTGTCATAAACGTATTATATAAACAATCCATGTGCAATAACAATCCATATGTTATAATGATCAATGGTAATAACGTATGATTATAATAAACAATCCATGTGTAATAACGATCCATGGTGTAATAACGTATTATATATAATAACAATCCATGGGTAAAACGATCCATATGTATGAATGATCCCATGTTGTAATAACGATCATGTGTAATAACGTATTATATATAATACCCCCAATCATGTGTAATAACAGATCCATATGTAATAATGATCCATGTTGTAATAACGATCCATGTGTAATAACGTATTATATATAATAAACAATCCATGTGTAATAACGATTCATGTGTAATACGTTTATATATAATAACATCATGTGTAATAATGAATATAATTGGATATAATGAACTGCATGCGGCTGATTCAGCTTTGTTAATTTATGTCAAGTACGACAGGAGGTGGGATAGAAATGGAGAAGCGAGCCCGAGGATATTCAAGACCAATCCTGATTGTTTGTGCCAGTTGTGAGATGTAAATACAGAATATTTGTGTGTCAACACTGATGGGCAGGGAATTATTTTCCATCCGTATTTACTGCAATTCTGTTCCCACAGAGAAAATATGCCAAAGGTGCAATTTTACTGCATATCGGGGGAAATCCAATAGATGATAATTCCCTGGGAAATAGGAACTCGGGGACCAATGAATGCAGCATGTTAAAGGCAGGCAGAAGATATGATAACAGACAAGACAAAGGGACGGTTTAGCGCCCCCTACAGGGACTAGGGGTTTTATGTTGGGCTGTTGCTACATCCATATAAAGTAAACTAGAGACAAAAATGATAATCCATACAAACAATAGAATGTGCTAGTGCACAACAAATTCTAATTGACGTGAGTGGACGGGCTTAAAATTAATTTGGCCAACTTATTGAAACTAATTGCTTTTATTTATTCAGGGTTCATGGCCCAATGACTGTAGCTGCGAACCTTATGAGGTAGTGCCATAGCAATTAGAATTGTAGGGTGCACATAGAATCCTGTTGTTTGTATGGTTTATATGTTGGATCCTGATGAAGTTCGTCCACACTCCCCCCCCCACAAAAGAATACATAGTCATTGTTTATCGTTATTAATGTATGGATGGATCTCGGCACCGCAAATGGATAAGAGATATAATCCTTCCCCTATGCAAAAACCGTTCTGTGTGTTTAGAAATTTCTATGCAGGATGTACCGGATTGGTATATTAGACTAATATTTACGCTCTCCACTACCCCTGATGTACAGCAGTATGGCAGCTCTTGGTACTTTAGATCCCACCCTAACCTTCCATGACCTTGTGGCTTTTTGTACATCCCACTGATTGTGTGGGCGTCGATCATCAACCGTTGGATGGTTTGGGGCACTACAGGAGACAATTCCCGTCAGTCCCGCTCATCAGTAACAAGTGGAAATGCCAGTTGGTTTGAGGGGTTGTTGGATACAAGGAATGGGGCGACATCCTGAGTGCTGCAGTGGGGGGTCTGCAGATTGATTTCCCATTTTATTATCTTCATTAGACTGGAAATTCAACAGGGATCCTAGTTTTTGCAGGTGAATAGAAGGCAAAGGCAAAGTTGTCAGCTGATTAATAGTCACAACCCCCACGTTTCTATTCACCCATGGACACAATTAGGGAACTTAACCCTCCCATGGACCCACAGGCAGGGAACGGTAACCCTCCCATGGCAAGGCAGGGAAAGTTACCCTCCCCCAATGGACACAGGCAGGGAACGTTAAACCCTCCCATGGACACAGGCAGGGAACGTTAACCCTCCATGGACACAGGCAGGGACATTAACCCTCCCATGGACACAGGCAGAGAACGTTAACCCTCCCATGGACCCAGGCAGAGGAACGTTAACCCTCCCATGGACACAGGCAGGGGAACGTTAACCCTCCCATGGACCACAGGCAGGGAACGTTAAACCATCCATGGACACCAGTCTTTTACTAGGGGACAATATGGTCCCTTTCTAATTCAGGTTTCTAATTGGTATCCACTGTGTATGATGGCTATTACGTTCCGGATGGATCTGTCAGGAACATGGAGGGGACGATTACAAACTAAGACCTAACCAACATCCTATTGGTCACTGACAATTGCCAGATTTGTTTTTATATAAATTGCAGCTGTTAAATTTGTATTTAGTTTCCCCTTTAAGAACTCCTGTTTGCTACCACCAGACGTTGTACATTGGAAACAAATTAAAGTGCCACTGTGTAAATTACTTGGAGTGTTGGCGTGATCCTCGCCAGTGGTTATTGGTCAGGACCGTTATTAGCGTGTGACCATCCGTGTGAGTAATGGGATTCCGTGTGCGTAATGGGAGTGGTTTTCCAGTTACCGGCCTGGCGGTAGGCGGGGGAAAGGAATAAATAGATAAACGTCCCTGTTATGTGGGGATTGAGTGTTTTCCCTGCGCGGTGTAAGTGCGACTGGAAATATGTCGTCGGTTCCTCGCAATAAAACTTTTATTTTATGCATCGAACAGCAAAGGACAATAATTTGTTTTTTTTTTTTTTTTTTTTTTTTAAAAAAACTCGCGGGTTTGAACACATCATTCTGGCGAACAGGCAGCCATGAAATTGTGGGGGTTTTTTAAACCTCATAATATCTGCCACAAGCCGCACGGGGAGAGAAATTGGCGCGCAGTTAAAGGAAGGATTGTGTGCGCTGATAGATATCCAAGGGGGCCTCCTGGCAACAGTTGGATCTGACAGATTTAACGTCTACAGACAAAAGAGGGGAGGACGTGACCAGATTTAAAGGGGTAGGAATCCCATAATGCCACCTGGCTGGATGTCAGGATTCCCATAATACACCGGATGGTTATCAGGACCCCATAATACACCTGGGCTAATTGTCGGTATTCCCATAATGCAACTGGCTGGATGTCAGTATTTCCCATAATACACCTGGCTGACGTTATCAGGATTCCTATAATACACCCTGGCTGGTTGCAGGAGTCCATAATACACAATGGCTGGTTGTCAGGGTCCCAATTAATACACCTGGCTGGTTGTCAGGCTCCCCATTGATGCACCTGGCTGGATGTCAGGATTACCATAATACAACCTGGCTGGTTGTCCAGGATCCCTGATGCACCTGGGACTGGATGTCAGATTCCCATAATACACCTGGCTGGATGTCAGGATCCGCTGATGCACCTGGCGGTTGTAATGGATCCCCGTGATGCACCGGGCTGGTGTCAGGATTCCCCATGATACACCTGGCTGGATGTCAGGATCCCCATGATGCACCTGGCTGGTTGTAAGGATCCCCATGATGCACCTGGCTGGTTGTCAGGGATCCCCATGATGCACATGGCTGGATGTCAGGATCCCCCATGATGCAACATGGCTGGATGTCAGGACCACCCATGATGCACAGGATGGATGTCAGGATCCCCATGATGCACCTGGGCTGCGTTGTTCAGGACCCCATGATACACCTGGCTGGATGTCAGGATCCCATCAATACACCTGGCTGGATGTCAGGAATCCCCATGATACACTGCGGGAGTTGTCAGGATCCCCATGATGCACCGGGCATGTTGTCAGGATCCCCATGATGCACCTGGCTGGATGTCAGGATCCCATGATGCACCTGGCGGATGTCAGGATCCCCATGATCACTGGCTGGATGTCCAGTATTCCCATAATTACACCGGGCTGGTTGTCAGGATTCCCATAATACACCAGGCTGGTTGTCAGGATAACCATGTGCACACATGGCTGGAGTCAGGATCCCCTGATGCACCTGGCTGGTTGTCAGGATCCCCATGATGCCCTGGCTGGTTGTCAGCCGGGATCCCCATGATACACCGGCTGGTTGTCAGGATCCCCCATGATGCACCCGGCTGGATGTTCAGGATCCCCATGATACACCCGGCTGTTGTCAGGATCCCCATGATGCACTTGCTGGATTGTCAGGATCCATGGATACACCCGGGCTGGGTGTCAGGGGATTCCCCCATGGATGCACCCGGCTGGTTGTCAGGATCCCAATGATTTTTGTTTTTTTTTTTTTTTTTTTTTGTTTTGCACCTGGCTGGTTGTCAGGATCCCCATGATGCACCTGGGCTGGTTCAGGATCCCCAATGATGCACCTGGTGGTTGTTCAGAGATCCCATTGATGCACCTGTCTGGTTTGTCAGGATCCCCAATTATGCAACCTGGCTGGTGTCAGGGATCCCCATGAATGCACCTGGCTGGTTGTCAGGATCCCCATGATACACCTGGCTGGTTGTCAGGATCCCCATGATGCACCTGGTGGTTGTCAGGATTTCCCATGACATGCCACCTGGCTGGTTTGTCGGTCCCCATGATGCACCTGGCTGGATGTCAGGATTTTTTCCATAATTACCACCTGGCTGGTTGTCAGGATCCCCATTAATACACCTGGCTGGTTGTCAGGATCCCATTAGCACCTGGCTGGTTGTCAGGATCCCCATGATGCACCTGGCTGGATGTTCAGGATCCCCATGATGCACCTGGCTGGATGGTCAGGATCCCCATGATGGCACCTGGTGGATGTCAGGACCCATGGATGCACCTGCTGGATGTCAGGATTCCCCATGAATGCACTGGATGGTTGTCAGGATCCCCATGATGCACTGGCTGGTTGTCCGGATCCCCATGCTGCACCTGGTGGTTGTCAGGTCCCCATGATGGCACCTGGCTGGTTGTCAGGAGTCCAAATACACCGGCTGATGTCAGGATTCCCATTAATACACCTGGCTGGTTGTCAGGATCCCCATTGATTGCACCTGGCTGGTGTCAGGAGTCCCATAACACACCAGCTGGATTCAGGAGTCCCATAATACACCTGGCCTGGGTGTTCAGGACCCATAATACACCTGGCTGGTTGTCAGGATCACCATGAGCACCTGTGGCTGTTGTCAGGATCCCCATGATGCACTGGCTGGATGTTCAGGAGTCCCATAATACACTGGCTGGATGGTCAGGATCCCATATACACCTGGCTGGTGGTCAGGAACCCCATGATGCACCTGGCTGTTGTCCTTGTGAGTCCCAAATACAACCTGCGGGATGTCAGGATTCCCATAATACACCTGGCTGGGTCAGGAGTCCCATAATACACCTGGTGGATGTCAGGATTCCAATAATTACACCTGCTGGTGTCAGGATCCCATGATGCACATGGTGGTTGTCAGATCCCCATGATGCCCTGGCTGGTTGTGTGGTGGGGTCAGGATCCCCATGAGCACCTGGCTGGTTGTCAGGATCCCAGATGCCACCTGGCTGGTGTCAGGATCCCCATGATGCACCTGCTGGGTTGTCAGGATCCCCATAATACACTGGATGGATGTCAGGTCCCAATAATACACCTGCTGGATGTTCAGGATCCATATCACACCTGGCTGGATGTCAGGCATCCCCATAATACACCTGGCTGGATGCAGGATCCCCATATACACCAGGATGGAATGTCAGGATCCCCATGTACAACTGGATTGGTGTCAGGATCCACATGATGCCCACCTGGCCTGAGTTGTCAGGATCCCCATGATGCACCTGGCTGGATGTCCGATCCCCATTAATACACCTGGTGGTTTGTCAGGATCCCCATGATGCACCTGGCTGGAGGTCAGGATCCATAATACACCTGGGCTGGTTGTCAGGGATCCCCATGATGCACCCTGGCTGGATGTCAGATCCCCATGTAACACCTGGCCTGGATGTCAGGATCCCCCCCCCTCCATTTTTTGTGATGCACCTGGTGGAGTCAGATGCCCCATGATACACCTGGCTTGGATGTCAGATCCCCATGATACAACCTGGGCTGGTGTCAGGATCCCCATGATCACCGGCTGGATGTCAGGATGCCCCATGATACACCTGGCTGGTGTCCGGGATCCCCATGATACCACCTGGCTGGATGTCCCGGATTTCCCCATGAGACACCTGGCCTGGTTGTCAGGGATCCCCATGATGCACCTGGCTGGGTTGTCAGGATCCCCATGATGCACCTGGCTGGCTTGCAGGATCCCCTGATTTGCCACCTGGCTGGATGTCAGGATCCCCATAATACAACCTGGCTGGTTGTCAGGATCACAATTAATACACCTGGATGGTTGTCAGGATCCACATGATGCACCTGGAGTGGTTGTTTCAGGATTCCCCATTGGATGCACCTGGCTGGTTGTCAGGATCCCCATGATGCACCTGGCTGGTTTGTCAGGATCCCAGATTGCACCTGCTGGGATGTCAGATCCCCATTATACACCTGGCTGGTTGTCAGGATCCCCATAATACACCTGGCTGGTTGTCAGGATCCCCATTATTGCCACCTGGTGGTTGTCAGGATCCCCATTATGCACCTGGCTGGTTGTCAGGATCCCCATGATACACCTGGCTGGTTGTCAGGATCCCCATGATGAACACCGGGGCGTGGTTGTCAGGATCCCCATGATGCCACCTGGCTGGTTGTCGGATCCCCATGATGACCTGGTGGTTGTTCAGGATCCCCATGATGCACCTGGCTGGTTGTCAGGATCCCCATGATGCACCTGTGGATGTCGGTCCCCATGATAACACCCGCTGGATTCAGGGATCCCCATGATGCACCTGGCTGTGTTGTCGGATCCCCATGATGCATCCTGGCTGGTTTCAGGGATTCCCATGATACACCTGCTGGATGTCAGGATCCCCATGATGCACCTGGCGTTGGTTGTCAGGATTCCCCATGATGCCAACCTGGCTGGTTGTCAGGATCCCCTGATGCACCTGGCTGGATGTCAGGATCCCATGATGCACCGCATGGAGTCAGGGATTCCCATGATGCACCTGGCTGGGATGTCAGGATCCCCTGATGCACCTGGTTGGTGTCAGGATCCCCATGATACACCATGGCTGGATGTCAGGATCCCCATAATACACCTGGCTGGATGTCAGATCCCCATGATTACACCTGGCTGGATGTCAGGATCCCCATGATGCACCTGGCTGGTGTAGGATCCCCATGATGCCACCTGGCTGGATGTCAGGATCCCCATGATACACTGGCTGGATGTCAGGATTCCCATAATACACCTGCTGGTTGTCAGGACCCCCTATGATGCACCTGGCTGTTGTCAGGATCCCCTGTTACACCTGGCTGGATGTCAGGATTCCCATAATACACCAAGGCCTGGTAGTTGTCAGGATCCCCAGTGATGCCCCTGCTGGATGTCAGGATCCCCATGATGGCACCTGGCTGGGTGTCAGGATCCCCATGTGCACCAGGCTGGTTGTCGGATCCCCATGATGCACCAGTGTGGTTGTCAGGATTCCCCATATGCACCCGGCTGGTTGTCAGGATCCCATGATGCACCCGCTGGTTGTCAGGATCCCCATGAATGCACCTGGCTGGTTGTCAGGATCCACACAATGATGCACCTGGCTGCGTTGTCAGGATTCCCCATGAGGCACCTGGCTGGTTGTCAGGATCCCCATGATGCACCTGCTTGGATGTCAGGATTCCCATAATACACCTGGCTGGTTGCGGAGCCTATGAGCCACCTGGATGGTTGTCAGATCCCCATGTTACACCTGGCTGGATGTCAGGATTCCCATAATACACCAGGGCTGGTTGTCAGGATCACCATGATGCCACCTGGCTGGATGTCAGGATCCCCATTGATGCCCTCGGCTGGATGGTTGTCAGGATCCCATGATGCACCCGGCGGTTGTCAGGATCCCCATGGATGCACCGGCTTGGGTTGGCCGGATCCCCATGATGCACCCGGCTGGTTGTAGGATCCCCATGATGCACATGGCTGGTTGTCAGGATCCCCATGATGCCACCTGGGCTGGTTGTCAGGATGCACCATGATGCACCTGGCTGGTTGTCAGGATCCCCCATGATGGCCACCTGGTGGATGTCAGGATCCCATACATACACCTGGCTGAGTTTGTCAGGATCCCCATGATGACACCTGGCTGGATGTCAGGATCCCCATGATACACTGGCTGGGATGTCAGGATCCCCATGATGCCACCTGGCTGTTGTCAGGATCCCATGATGCACTGGCTGGAGAGTCAGGATCCATAAATAAACCTGGCTTGTCAGGATCCCCCATGATGCACCTGGCTGGATGTCAGGACTCCCATAATACACCTGGCTGGTTGTTCAGGATCCCCATGATGCACTGGCTGGGATGTCAGGATCCCCCATGATCCCTGGCTGGATGTCAGGATCCCCAGATGCCACCTGGATGGATGTCAGGAATCCCCAGGATGCACCTGGCTGGTTGTCAGGATCCCCATGATGCACTGGCTGGATGTCAGGATCCCCATAATACACCTGGCTGGTGTCAGGATCCCATGATACACCTGCTGGCTGTCAGGATCCCAATAATAAACCTGGCTGGTTTGTCAGGATCCCCATAATACACCTGGCTGGTTGTCAGGATCCCCATGATACACTGGCTGGATGTCAGGATCCCCATAATACACTGGCTGGTTGTCCGGATCCCCATTACTACACCTGGTGAGTTGTCAGGAATCACCATGATGGCACCGTGCTGGTTGTCAGGATCACCATAATACACCTGGCTGGTTGTCAGGTCCCCATAATACACCTGGCTGGTTGGTCCAGGATCCCCAGATGCACCTGGACTGGTTGTCAGATCCCCATGATACACCTGGCTGGATGTCAGGATCCCCATGATGCACCTGGCTGGATTGTCAGGATCACCATAATTACACCTTGGCTGGTTGTCAGGATCCCATGATACACCTGGCTGCGAGTCAGGGCTCCCAATAATACCACCTGGCGGGTTGTACAGGATCCCCCATGATGCACATGGCTGTTGTCAGATCCCCATGATGCAACGGGCTGGTTGTCAGGATCCCCATAATACACTGGCTGGATGTCAGGATACCATGCTTGCACCTGGCTGGTGTGTCAGGATCCCCATAATACACCTGGCCTGGATTGTCAGGAGCCCCATAATACACCTGGCTGGTTGTCAGGATCCCCATGATTTTGGCACCTGGCTGGTGTCAGGATTCCCAATACACTGGCTGATTGTCAGGATTCCTATAATACACCTGGCTAAATTGTAAGGATCCCCATAATACACCTGGCTGGTTGTCAGGGAAACATCCCCCCATAATCCACCTGGCTGGTTGTCAGGATCCCCATGATGCACCTGGCGGGTGTTCAGGATCCCACATGATACACCTGGCTGGTTGTCAGGATCCCCATGATGCACCTGATGGATGTAAGGATCCCCATAATACACTGGCTTGGTTGTCAGGATCCAATGATGCACCGGATGTCCTTTTTTTTGCTGCGCTTGTTGTCAGAGATCCATAATACCACCTGGGCTGATGTAGGATTCCCCATAATACACTGGTGTGTCAGGATCCTATGATGCCACCTGCTGGTTGTCAGGATCCCCATGAGCACTGGCTGGTTGTCAGGATCCCCATGTTACACTGGCTGGGATGTCAGGATTCCCATAATTACACCAGGCTGTTGTCAGGATCCCCCTGATGCACCTGGACTGGATGTCAGGCTCCCATGGATGCAAACTGGCCTGGTGTCAGGATCCCCATGATGCATCCTGGTGGTGTCCGGATCCCCATGATGCACCGGCTGGTTGTCAGGATCCCCATGATGCCCGGCTGGTTGTCAGGATCCCCCATGATGCACCAGGCTGGTTGTCAGGATCCCCATGATGCAACTGGATGGTTGTCAGGATCCCCATGATGCACCTGGCTGGTTGTCAGGATCCCATGATGCACCTGGCGGTTGTCAGGATCCCCATGATGCACCTGGCTGGAGGTCAGGATCCCAATAATACACCTGTATATTTTTTTTTTCCCGCTGGTTGTCAGGATCCCCATGAGCACTGGCTGGATGTCAGGATCCCCATGATACACCGTGCTGGATGTCAGGATCCCATGATGCCCTGGCTGGTTGTCAGGATCCCCATGATGCACCTGCTGGATGTCAGGATTCCCCATAATACACCTGGCTGGGTTGTCAGGATCCCCATGATGCACCTGGCTGGATGTCAGGATCCCCATGATGCACCCTGGCTGGATGTCAGGATCCCCATGATGCACCTGGCTGGAGGTCAGGATCCCCATTGCACACTGGCTGGTGTCAGGATCCCCCATTGATGTCATTGCCGGCTGGATGTCCGGATCCCCATAATACACCTGGCTGGTGGTCAGGATCCCCATGATAAACCTGGCTGGATGTCAGGATCCCATAATACACCTGGCTTGGTTGTCAGGTTCCCCATAATACACCTGGCTGGTTGTCAGGATCCCCATGATTACACCTGGCTGGATGTTCAGGGATCCCCATAAATACCACCTTGGCTGGTGTCCAGGATCCCCCTAATACACCTGGCTGGTTGTCAGGATCCCCATGATGACACCTGGCTGGTGTGTCAGGATCCCCATAATACACATGGCTGGTTGTTCAGGATCCCCATAATACACCTGGCTGGTTGTCAGGATCCCCATATGCACCTGGATGGTTGTCAGGATCCCCCTGATACACCTGGATGGATGTCAGGATCCCCATGAGCACCTGGTGGATGTCAGGATCCCATTAATACACTGGCGGTTGTAAGGATCCCCATGATACACTGGCTGGGATGTCAGGATCCCCATAATACACCGGCTGGTGTCAGGATTCCCCATATGCACCTGGCTGGTTTGTCAGGATCCCCATGATGCACCTGGCTGGTTGTCTAGGACCCCATAATACACTGGCTGGATGTCAGGATCCCATGATGCAACTGGTGGTTGTCAGGATCCCCATAATACACCTGGCTGATTGTCAGGATACCCATAATCACCTGGCTGGTTTTGTCAGGTCCCCATATGACACCTGGCTGGTTGTACAGGATCCCCATGATGCACCTGGCTGTTTTATTGTCAGGATTCCGATAAACACCTGGCTAATTGTCAGGATACCCATAATACACCTGGCTGGGTTGTCAGGATCCCCATAATACACCTGGCTGGTTGTTCAGGATCACCATGATGCCACCCTGGATGGTTGTCAGGATCCCATGATACACCTGGCTGATGTCAGGATCCCCATGATGCACTGGCTGGATGTCAGGATCCCCATAATACACCTGGCTGGTTGTCAGTGATCCCCATGATACACCTGGCTGGATGTCAGGATCCCCATGATGCACCGGCTGGATGTCAGGATCCCCATGTGCACCGGTGGATGTCAGGAATCCCATGATGCAACCTGGCTGGTTGTCAGGATCCCTATTGTAATTTAGAGAATCACTTTATAAAAAAAAAAAAAAAATTCCCCCCACCCCCCTATGTTTCTGGTGGCACGTAACCCGACATAATATTATTTATTAATTTATACACCGGGATATCCAGCCCCTCTAACCACTTTGTGGTTTTGTTGAACTCCAAATCCCAGCATCCTCAGCCAGCTCGGCTATATGGTTTCATTGAGGGCCTCGGCGTTGTGTAGGTGTCAATTGACAGGAGTGATAAAAAAACACGATAAAGAACACCGGTTGTTCCGGGTGTCTCGTGTTGGATGTTTATGGTTATACCTGAGTCTTTGGTGCCAGGTTCCACGGTTTGCTAAGCAACAGCCTGCAGGAAGGTACAAGGGTAAATACAAGGACGATCCGTCTCTTTCCCGCCCATTAACCCATTATCATCCCTCTACGGTCTCTCTCTCTCCCTATGGGAGTATATACACAATATTTATTTGTGCCGTAAATAGAACGTCACTTGCGGTCATCTAACGAAATGTTATCCTCTAATTATCTTAAAACTGGAATCCATTCCCGTCAAGGGGCCCTAATAAGTCAGTTTGCCAAAACCGTAAACCATTAACTATAGCGCCGTAGATAACAAACAATTACCATAGTTTATTGTCATGAATTGGATGTGATTGGGCATTACATGTAAGGCTGGGCATACCCAGGTCAACCCTGCCCAAATACGTTCCCAATCACTCGTCTGTCTATTGGGAATTTAAATGGTAACAATTTATATTTACCAACCTTGCCCGATTCACTCAGATGACACATGTCCATCGACCAGGGAGGATAATTTACCCATAAAAGGGACCAGGACACATACGCTACAAAATGGGTCATTTAAAGGGCAATTATTCTGTCATCGGTAACCTGCTGCCACCACTGAGCCTATTACATACCCACTGTATACACAGTATTTATATACCCTCTATAATTTCTATTATATACCCCCTGGATACACAGTATTTATATACCCTCTATAATTTCTATTATATACCCACTGTATACACAGTATTTATACACCTCCTATAGTCTCTTATATACCCCCTGTATACACAGTATTTATACACCTCCTATAGTCTCTATTATATACCCCCTGTATACACAGTATTTATACACCTCCTATAGTCTCTATTATATACCCCCTGTATACACGTATTTATTACCCTCCTATCATCTCTATCATTACCCCCTGTATCCACAGTATTTAATATAACCCTCTATAATTCTTTACTATACCACCCCCGGTTCACAGTAATTACGTACCCCCCTTTAGTCTCTATTAATACCCCCTGTTTACACAGTATTTATACACCTCCAGATATAATCCTATTATATACCCCTGTAGACACATATTTATATCACCTCCTAGAATCTCTCCTATATACCCCCCCCCCTGTATACACAGTATTTATACAACCTTCCCTATAGTCTCTATTATATATACCCCCTTGTAACCAGTATTTATCGCACTCCTATAGTCTCATATATATACCCCCTGTATAACACAGTAATTTTAATAACACACTCCCTATAATCTCTATTTATACCCCCTGTATACACATTATTTATACAACCTCCTATAATCTCTATCATATACCCCCCCCTGTATACACAGTATTGTATCACCTTCCTATAGTCTCTATTATATACCCACACATTACCCCCTGCCTACACAGTATTTATACACCTCCTATGTCAATTATATACCACCCCCTGTATACACAGTATTTATACCCCCTATAGTCTCTATTATATACCACCCCCGGTTACACAGTATTTATAACGCCCTCCTATTTCTCTATTATATACCATACCCCCTTTATACACAGTATTTATACACCTCCTATAGTCTCTATTATATACCCCTGTAGCCACCGTATTGTATACACCTCCTAATAGTCTCTATTATATAACCGCCCTGTATACAACAAGTTTTATACACCCCCTTTAGTCTCTATTATATGCCCCCGTATACAAGTATTTATACCACCTCCTTTAGTCTCTATTATATACCCCCTGTATACACATATTTATAGTACCTTCCTATAGTCTCTATTATATACCACCCCCTGTATACACAGTATTTATACACCTCCCTTTAGTCCTCCTATTATATCCCCTGTATACACAGTATTATACACCCCCTATAGTCTCTATTATATACCCCTGTATAACAACGTATTTATACACCATCCTATAGTCTCTATTAAATACCCCCCTGTATACGACATAATTATACATCCTCCTATAGTCTCTATTATATACCCCCCTGTATACACAGTATTTATACACCTCCTATAGTCTCATTATATAACGACCCTGTAGTACACACAAGTATTTACTATTATACACCTCCTATAGTCTCTATTATATCCCACTGTATACAACATATTTATCACCTCCTATCGATCTCTATTATATAACCCCTGTATACACGTATTTATTACCCCTATAATTGTCGAATATATCCCCACTGATACACAGTATTTTATATACCCTCTATATTTCTATTCCCTACCCCCCCCTTTATACCATTATTTATAACCCTCCTATAGTCTCTATTATATACCCCCCTGTATACACTTATTTATACACCTCCTATAATCTCTATGATATACCCACTTTATACACAGTATTATACACCGCCTATAGTCTCTATTTATATACCCCCTGTCTACACAGTATTATACCCCCCTCCATAACTCTATTAGATAACCCCCTGTATACACAGTATTTTTCACCTCCTATAGTCTCTATTTGCTATACCCCCCTGTATACACAGTATCAGTATATAAAGATGGACATGGGCGATAGTCCAATATAAAAAAACTGACTATAGACAGGAAATGTAAATTGAATGCCTTGCTGACCTGTTTTGCAGTGGTTTTAGTCTAAACAACATCTAGCGGACCCAATGTAATCCTGATAGGCAACTACTGAACCATCATTAGAATCCCAATCAGGTCCTGCAGTGGGGGAAGGATCTGATAGTGCTGGAAAATCCATCTTCTGAACTCCGGCCATGACGACGGTCAATTTAACATTTTAATGCACCTCCATATTTCATAAGGCACACTGCAAAGGAAAAATGTAACCCCTCCCCTGCCCCTCACTGCTAACTGTCCGTTTGCCCTATTAAACCCTTGGGTTCTGTATCGTTCCAACTACACTTTTTCAAGATGGCCCTATGGTGGGTTATTTAAATCGTCCCCCCTGTTTAATAATATCATCCCTGTCCTGCACTGGTTCTACTGACCAGTCCCCCCCTGTTAATATATCATCCCGCCCTGCACGGGTCTATCTGAACAGTCCATGTTAAATATATCATCCCTGCCCTTCCTGGGTCTATCTGAACAGTCCCTGTTTAATATATATCACCCTGCCCTGCCTGGGTCTATCTGAACAGGTCCCATGTTTAATATATCAGCCGGTCCTGCACTGGGTCCTATCTGAACAGTCCCATGTTTAATAGATCATCCCTGCCCTGCACGGGTCTATCGGACAGTCCCATGTTTAATATATCATCCCCTGTCCTGCACTGGGTCTATCTAACAGCCCCATGTTTAATATATCATCCCTGTCCTGCACTGGGTCTATCTGAATCAGTCCCCATGGTTACAATATATCATCCTGTCCTAACACTGGTCCTATCTGAACAGTCCCCTGGTTTAATATATCATCCCTTTCCCTAACACTGGTCTATCTGAACAGCCGCCCCATTTTAAATATCTTCATCCCTGCCCTACACTGGGTCTATCTGACAGTCCCATGTTTTAATTATAAATCATCATCCCTGTCCTGCACTGGGTCATATCTGAACAGTCCCATGTTTAATATATCATCCCTGCCCTGCCTGGGTCTATCTGAACAGTCCCATGTTTAATATACCATCCCGTCCTGGCACGGTGGGTCTATCTGACGTCCAATGTTTTAATATATCATCCCTGTCCTGCCCTGGGTCTATCTGAACAGTCCCATGTTTAATATATCACCCTGTCCTACACTGGTCGATCTTGAACGTCCCATGTTTAATATATCATCCCTGGTCCTGCACTGGGTTCCTATCTGAACATCCCATGTTTTAATATATCTCCCTGTCCTACACTGGGTCTATCTGAACAGTCCCATTTTTAATTAATCATCCCTGTCCTGCACTGGGTTCTCTCTGACCAGCCCATGTTTAATATTCATTCCTGTCCTGGCACTGGGTCACTGAAAACATTCCCATGTTTAATATATCATCCCTGGTCCTACACTGGGTCTATCTGAACGGCCCCATGTTTAATATATCACATCCCTTTCCTGCACTGGGTCTCATCTGACAGTCCCATGTTTAATATCTCTCCCTGTCCGGCACTGGGTCTATCTGAACAGCCCATGTTTAATATATCATCCCTTCCTGCCCTGGGTCTATCTGAACAGGCCCCATGTTTTAATATATCATCCCTGTCCTACACTGGTCTATCTGAACAGTCCCATGTTTAATATATCATCCCCTGCCTCTGCACTGGGTCTCTCTGAACAGTCCCCATTTTTTAAATATAATCACCCTGTCCTACACGGGTCTATCTCTGAAACAGTCCTCATTTAATATATCCTCCCTGTCCCTACACTGGTCTATCTGAATAACCGCCCCATGTTTAATATATCATCCCTGTCCCACTGCACTGGGTCTAATCTGAAACCGTCCCCATGTTTAATATATCATCCTGTCCTGCACTGGGTCATCTGAACACGACCCATGTTTTTAATATATCACCCTGTCCTGCACTGGGTCGATCTGAACTCCCATGTTTAATATATCATATCCCTGTCCCTACACTGGGTCTATCTGAACAGTCCATTTTAATATCATCCCTGTCCTACCACTGGGTCTATCTGAACAGGTCATGTTTAAATAGTATCAGCCCTTCCAACACTGGGTCTATCTGATAAAGTCCATTTTTTAATTTATCATCCCTGTCCCTGCACTGGGTCTATCTGAACAGCCCCATGTTTAAATATTCATCATCCTGCCCCTGCACTTGGTCTATCTGAACATCCATGTTTTAATGATATCAGCCCGTCCCTGCACTGGTCTATACATCTGAACAGTCCCATGTTTAATATATTCATCCCTCCCTGCACTGGTTCTATCTGAACAGATCCATGTTTAATATATCATCCGCTGTCCTGCACTGGGTCTATGCTAAACATGTCCCCTGTTAATAATTCATCCCTGCTCCTGCACTGGGTCATCTGAAAAGTCCAATGTTTAATATATCATCCCTGCCCTGCACTGGGTCTATCTGAAACAGTCCCATGTTTAAATATATCCATCCCTTGCCCTGCACTGGGTCTCATCTGAACAGTCCCATGTTTATATAACTATCATCCCTGTCCTGCACTGGGTTATCTGAACATCCTCATGTTTAATATATCATCCCTTTCCTGCACTGGTGTTCTATACTGAACAGTCCATGTTTAATCTATCATCCCCCGGTCCCTGCACGGGGATCTGCATATCCTGAACGTCCCATTTTATATATAATCCCTGTACCTGCACTGGGTCTCATCTGAACAGTCCCATTTTAATATAGCATCCCTGTCCTCGCACTGGGTCTATCTGAAACAGTCCCATGTGTTAATATATCATCCCTGTCCCTCATGGGTCTATAATCTCTGAACAGCCCATGTGTAATTATATCACTCCTGCCACTGCACTGGGTCTATCTGAAAAACAGTCCCATGTTATTATATCACCCTGTCTGCACTGGGTCATCTGAACAGTCCCAATGTTTTAATATATCATCCCTGTCCCTGCACTGGGCTATCTGAACATCTCCATGTTTAATATACTCATCCCTGTCATGCCACGGCGGTCTATCTGAAACATCCCATGTTTAATATATCATCCCATGTCCGCCTGGGTCTATCTGACATCCCATGTTAATTTCATCCCTGTCCTCCCTGGGTCTATTGAACAGCCCCATGTTTAAATATAATCACATGTCCCTGACACGGGTCTATCTGAACAGTCCCAATGTTTATATATCAATATCCCCTGTCCTACACTGGGTCTAGCTGAACAGTGCCATGTTAACATATCATCCCTGTGCCCTGTCACTGGGGTCACTGAACAGGCCCATGTTAAATATTTCATCCTTCCTGCCATGGGGTTCTATCTGGACAGTCCCCAATGTTTAATATATCATCTCCCCTGCCTACACGGGTCTATCTGAACAGCCCACATTGTTTAATATATCATCCCTGCCTGCACTGGGTCTATTCTGAACAGTCCCATGTTAATATATCATCCCTGTCCTGCAATGGGTCTTAATCTGACAGCCCATGTTTAATATATCATGCCTGTCCTGCACTGGGTCGATCTGAACAGTCCACTGTTTACATATCATCCCTGTGCCCTGCACTGGGTTATCTGAACAGTCCCATTTTATATATCATCCCTGTCTGCACTGGGTCATCTGAACAGCCCCATGTTTAATATATCATCCCGTTCCTACAACTGGGTCTATCTGAACAGTCCCCATGTATTTATATATTCCTACATCATACCATGTAATTATCCTGTCCCTGCATGGTCTATTGAACAGTCCATGGTCATATATACATCACCTGTCTGCACTGGGGTCATCTGAACATCCCTGTTTAATTATATCATCCCGCCGTCCTGCACTGGGTCTATCTGAAACAGTCCCATTTTATATATCATCCTGCCCTCACTGGGTATTCTATCTGAAACAGTCCCATGTTTAATATATCATCCATGTCCTCCTGAGGTCTATCTGAACAGTCCTGTTTAATATATCATCCCGCTACACTGGGTTCTATCTTCGCCGTTATATAACCTGTCCTGACAATTCTACGAACAGCCCCATGTTTAATATATACATCCTGCTCCCTGCACTTGGGTCTATCTGAACAGTCCATGTTTTAATAATCACCCGCCCTGCACTGGGTCAGCTTAACAGGCCCAATGTTTAAATATCAATCCTGCCCTGCACTGGGTCTATCTGAACAGCCCCATGTTATATATTCTCCCTGTCCCGCCTGACACTGGGTCTATCTAGACAGTCCCATGTTTAATATATCATCCCTGTCCGCACTGGGCTATCTGAACAGTCCCCATTTTAATATATACAGTCCCTGTCCTGCACGGGTTATCTATTAACAGTCCGTTAATATATCAATCCCTGCCCTGCCACTGGGTCTATCTGAACATTCCATGTTTAATATATCATCCGTCTCTGCACTGGTCTACTGAACAGTCATTTAAATATATCATCCCTGTCTGCACTGGGTACTATCTGAACAGTCCCATGTTTAATATATCATCCGCGCTCCTGTCACGTGGGTCTATCTTTGAACAGTCCCCATGTTAATATATCACCTGTCCTGCACTGGGTCTATCTGAAAGTCCCCATTTATTTATATATTTCATGTCCTGCACTGGGTCTATGAACAGCCCCATGTTTAATATATCATCCCGTCGCTGCCAACTGGGTCCTATCTGAACAGTCCCACATTGTTTATATATATCATCCGCGTCCTGCACTGGGGTCTATCTGAAAACATCCAGTTTAATAATATCCCCTGCCTGCACGGGTCTACTGACAGTCCCATGTGTTAATATATCATTCCTTGTCCGCACACGGGGTCTATACTGAACAGCCCATGTTTATATATCAATCCCTGTCCTGTCACTGACTGGGCTATCTGAAAAGTCCCATGTTTACCTATATCATCCCGTGCCTGCACTGGGTCTTTCTGAACAGTCCCTGTTTAATATATCATCCTGCCCTCACCTGGGTCTATCTGAACAGCCCCATGGTTAATATACATCTCCTCCTGCATGGTTCTAACTAGAACAGTCCCATGTTTAATAATATCCCGTCCCGCACTGGTCTATGAGCTGAACAGTCCCCAGTTTAACTATATTCATCCCGGTCCTGCCACTGGGTCTATCTGAACATCCCAGTGTTTTAATATATCATCCCTGTCCCTGCACTGGGTCATCTGAACACATGTTTAAATATATTCATCCCTGGCCTCTGCACTGGGTCTATCTGAAACTTCCATGTTTAATATATCATCCCTGACTCCTGCACTGGTCTATCTGAACAGTCCATGTTTAATATATCATCCCTGTCCTGCCGGGTCTATCTGAACAGTCCATGGTTTAATATATCATCCCCTGTCCTGCACTGGGTCCTATCTGAACAGCCCTGTTTAAGATATCATCCCGGCCCTCGCATGGGTCTAATCGAACAGCCCCATTTATAATATATCATCCAGCCTCCGCACCTGCACTGGTCTATCTGAACAGTCCCATGTTTAATATATCATCCCGGCATCAGCCTGGTCCTTATCTGACAGTCCCATGTTTAATTATATCTCCGTATCGCCCTGCACTGAGGGCTATCTGAACAGTCCAAAGTTTCTAAATATATCATCCTGTACTGCCCTGGGTCTATTGAAACGTCCCCCATGTTAATATATCAATCTCGCCTTCCGCACTGGTCTATCTAAAACAGTCCCTGTTTAATATATACATCCACTGCTCCTGCACTGGGTCTATCTGAACAGTCCATGTTAATCATAATCATTCCCATGGTCCTCTTCCGCACTGGGTCTATCGTGAACAGATCCCATGTTTAATATATCATCCCTTGTCTCACTGGTTCTATCGAACAGAGCCTGTTAATATATCTCCCTGTCTGACACGGGTCTATCTGAACAGTCCCTTTTATTCATCAGGCCTCTGGTTCAATACTAGTCCTATATCATCCCTGTCCTGCAACTGGGTCTATCTGAACAGCTCCCATGTTTAATATATCTCATCCCGAGCCCTGCACTGGGTCTATCTGAACACCCATGTTTAATATATCATGCCTGCCCACTGGGTTCTATCGAACAGTCCCCTGTTTAATATCATCCCTTGATCCTGACACTGGGTCTATCTGACACATCCTTGTTTAACTATATCATCCCGCCCTGCACTGGGTCTATCTGAACAGATCCATTGTTTAATTATCATCCTGCCCTGCCGTACTGGGTCTTTGAACGTCACATGTTTGAATATATCATCCCTGTCCTACACTGGGTCTATACGAAACAGTCCATGTTTAATATATCATGCCTGTCCTGCACTGGTCTATCTGAACAGTCCCATGTTTATATATCATCCCTGTCCTGCATGGTCTAAACGCTGTGATATCCCTGCTCCTCTACTGAACAGCCCCATGTTTATTACATCCTGCCCTGCCTGGTCTATCTGAACATCCCTATGTTTAATATATCAATAAACCAAGAAGGGCCCCTGCCAACTAGGGTCTATCTGAAACAGTCCCATTTTAATATCATCCCTGTCCATGCCACACGGGTCTATCTGAACATCCCAGTGTTAAATATCATCCCTGCCTGCCCTGGGTTATCTTGAAAACAGCACCATGTTTAATATCTACCTGCCCTCACTGGTCTACGACTCCATTTTATACCCCGTGCACTGGGTCCTATCGACAGTCCCATGTTAATTATATCCATGCCCTGACTGGTCTATCTGACAGTCCCATGTTTAATTATCTCTCCCGCTGCACCTGGGTCTATCTGAACAGTCCCCATGTTTAATAATACATCCCGTCCTGCCTGGGGCATTCTGGACACGTCCCATGTTTAATAATATATCATCCCGTGTCCTGCACTGGGTCGTCGACAGTCCCTGTTAATATATCATCCTGTGCCTGCACTGGGTCTATCTGAACAGCCCCAGTTTATATATGCACCCGTCCTGCACACGAATGGGTCTATCTGAACAAGACCCCATGTTTAATATATCATCCCTGGGCCCTGCACTGGGTCTATCTGAACATCACATGTTAATTATATTCATCCCTGCTGCGGGGGCTTCTGACAGCATGGGTAAATCTGATCTCACTGGGTATCTCAGTTTCCCATGTTTTAATATCATCCCTGTGCCTGCACTGGGTCTATCTGAACAGTCCCAGTTTAAATATATCATCCTCCTGCCCTGCCAATGGGTTATCTGAACAGTCCCATGTTTATATATCCAATCCCAGGTGTCCTTGCACTGGGTTATCTGAACAGTCCCATGTTTATATATCATCCGCGCCTGCACGGGTTCTATCATGAACGGCCCATGTTTTAATATATCATCCCGGTCCTGCCACTGGGTGCGTATCCTGAACAGTCCCACATGTTTAAATATATCCATCCCTCCGTCTGCACTGGGTCTATCTGAAACATCCCATGTTTAATATATCATCCCCTGCTGCACTGACGGTCTATCTGAACAGTCCCAGTTTATATATATCCCTGTCTGATGTCACACACCTGTAAATTCCCTCGCACTGGTCTATACTTGAACAGTCCAGGTTTATATATCACCGGCCTGCACTGGTTATACTGAACATCCCATGTTTAATATATCATCCCTGCACTGCACTGGGTCTATCGGAACAAGGTCCCCTGTTTAATATATATCCCTGTCGCCTGCACTGGGTCTATCTGAATACATGCCCATTTGATATATCATCCCTTGCTCCTGCACGGTTCTATCTGAACACCCATGATTTAATATATCATCCATGTCCCGCCTGACACTGGGTCTATCTAAACAGTCCCAGGTGTAATATATCATCCCTGCCTCACTGACTGGGTCTATCTGAACAGTCCATGTTTAAATATCTCATCCCTGCCTGCCACTGGGTCTATCTAACATCCAGGTTTAATATATATCCCTTCCTGACGGGTCTATCTGAACAGTCCATGTTTAATTATTCTCCTGTCCGCACTGGGTCATCTGAACAGTCCATGTTTAATATATCATATCCCGCGCCTGCACGGGTCTATCTGAACAGTCCCATGTTTAATATATCATCCTGGCCCTGCACTGGGTTATCTGACAGAGTCCATGTTTAATATATCTCCCTGCCTGCACGGGTTCATCTGAACAGTCCCATGTTTAATATCTCATCCCTGTCCCTGACACTGGGTCTATCTGAACGCCAAGGTAATATATCATCCCTTGTCTAGCACTGGGTCTATTGAACAGCCCCATGTTTAATATAATCCTGCCTGTTACACTGGGTGCTATCTGAACAGTCCCATGTTAATATATCATCCTGTCCCTGCAAACGGGTCTATCTGAACGCTCCATGTTTAATTATATCCCCTGTCCATTGACAATGGGTCTATCTGAACAGTCCCTGTTGTAATATATCATCACCTGTCCGCACTTGGGTCTATGACGACCCCATGTTTATAATATCATCCCTGCGCCTCACTGGGTCTATCTGAAAGTCCCATGTTTAATATATCATCCAGCTGCCTACTGGGTTCTATCTGAACAGTCCATGTTTAATAATACATCCCTGTGCCTGCTGCACTGGTCTATCTAACAGCCTGTTTAAGATCAGCCCTGTCACTTCACTGGTCTATCTGAACCGGTCCACATGTTTAATAATCATCCGTCCTGCACTGGGGGTCTATCCGGAACAGCCCTGTTTACTATACCATCCCGGCCCTGTCCCGCACTGGGTCCTATTGGAACAGTCCCATGTTTAATAGATCATCCCGTGTCCTGCACTGGGTCATCTACAGGCCCTTTAAAGTACATCCTCAACGTCCGTCTAACATCTGTTTAATATATCATCCGGCCTGCACTGGTCTATCTGAACAGTCCCATTATATACGTCTTCAGGTTATAATTCATGTTATAATCATCCCTGTTCCTGCACGGGTCTATCTGAACAGCCCCTTGTTTAATATATCATCTCCATCATCCCGGCCCT